>APFE031752430.1:36847-67940 GCA_000404065.3 Pinus taeda | reverse complement strand
GTGGATATTGGTGGCCACCCACTAATTCAACTTGGATCCCCTCTAGTGCTTCGTGCAGTTTTTTTCAGTTTCCTTAATTATAGCACAATTTACTATTTTTAGCAGTTTTTCAGGTCCTAAACTTCCGTCGTAGTCCTCGGAGAGATCTTTCCAACGGGCTATCATGCGCGTCAAACGGAGATAAGACGACCAATTCGCGACCCCGGGAAGTTGATGTACCAACTTACCCAAAAACGGGGCCCACAATTTGGCGTTTCATCTTCCAGGGTTAGGTTTTGGAATGTGAAGGGTTTTTCCATTGTTTCTCAACAATAAATAGGCCTTCGAGCCTCATTTGTAACACAGTTCAGAGGCATGTAGCCACACATCTCTTCTCAGAGATAAGCTACCATCGCCCTAGTTGGTTTATTTCCATTTCTGGTTGTAAGCATATTTCAGTATTTTCCATTAATGAAATGAAGTATTATTTCCGCTGCACCTTTGTGTATATGGTTATCTCTGTAATTTGTTGCGTTCCTGTTTAAGTCTGGATCAGTGCCTTATATATAGGCCCTAGACCCTTCTGATAGTGATAAGCGATTTAGCTCCGGACCCGAAACATATATATCATAGTTAATAAAACCATTGGGTCCGGTAGATAGTAGCGTGCTATGTGTATATATAAGTCCTGGACCTCCTGATAGTGATAAGCGATTTAGCTCCGGACTCGATATATATTTGTAATATGCTTGATAATGCCGTCGAGTCTGGAAGACAGTGGAGCGCCTTATATAAATGCCCGGGACCCTGCCGATAGTGATGGGCGATGGGGCTCTGGACCCGAAATATATGCATTTTGGTTAATAAAACCGTCGGGTCCGGAAGCCATGTATGTGTTGTGTTTTAATGTTGATTGAGGTAGGTGAAAAGGGGTGATTTATGCATATTGATGAAGGATTTTCATTATAAAGAGTTATAATGGGAATGAGGTGCGATAGAAGGTTTTTGGAGGGTTAGGAAGGGTTACAATGGAGGAAATGAATGGAGGGCTCAACCATTAGGAGTTGAAGGTTTGACCTGATAATGAGTTAAAGTCTCTAGGCTAAAACAGATCATTTGGAGAGGTGAGAGATAAACTTTTAGGGGACCCATTCAAAATTGCTGCCAAGGCAAGTTTTGATAGGGTGGTGGTTGTGGCCACAACAAATGGTGATCCGCTAGGCGAACCAGTTATTTCTATTTCCAAATAAACCTTGGATCAATAGAACATCAGGGTGTTGAGATAAACTTGAAATACAAACTATATAGATGGATAGGCATGGGTTCCACTTCAAAATTGATTGCTTCAAGTGGGATAGAGACAAATAACTTCTACTTACTGATAGGGTTTTGACAGGCGTTCTCCAATGGTAGTGTTATGGGGTTTATTGACCTTCCTTTACCTGATTCCCACTTTCAAAAATCCTTTTGTGGCCATCACTGGTCTATTAATACCTATTTAGGTGTGTACCCCAACTCTTTATTGCTCATCAAATTTGATGTAGATATGTTTATCTTCACTTTATATAAGAATTTTAGTGCTATATTTTCACATGATTGAATGGGGCGCAATCATTGATCTTGCCATATTTTTAAACCGCTTAAGCAAGGTTGGACTTGCTGTGTCAACCGGTACTTTGAGCCCAGCAACAGTCCCTACTCTAACCAGCTTCCCAAACAACCTGTCCTTCCAAATTGGCACAAGGGCTTGACATTTCATTTTATTTTAAATAATTCCTTCCAGTTTCAAGCACAAGGACTAGAGCACAATATGATTTGCCACAGGGTATATGACAGTGAGCTTAGCCCATTGATCTGAAATGACTTGTGAATGATCTCAAAGAATTAATGAAGGTATTACAGACTCATGTGTTGGGGTGTGCCTATGTTATTTTATGCAACAGATCAATAAGATTTCAAAATACACAGACGCTGAAGCAGTAAGAGAAACACAATAAGAAAACACATAAACACAACAAGTTTAATAAGGAGTTCACCCAATCCTCCTGGGCTACATCTCCTGGTCCAGCCTTCAGTGGTGGCCTTTCTATTGTGTCTTAAAAAGTAGAGTTTTTACAACAGTGAACTCAATTTGAGTGTCACTCAACACATGCTGATCAGTAGGATTGTACTTGGATTCCCCAAGACTCTAGAGTACATAGACTCCTCTTACTGAATCTCAACCTCAACTGTTCACAATGGTGTGAGTCCAATATGAGACTCAATACCTGATAGGTTTACTCATAGGAGTTAGCTTGAACCTCTCAAGCCTTCTTTGGAGTTCACAGACTCTTGGACTCTCTCTATCTCTGTCTGGCTCGATAATACCTTTGCTTTGCAGGTCAACTCGACTTCTTCTCTATTCTCTACAATTCACTTCTCTTTGGCCTCTCAGCTTTCTGCTTCCTCTATGCTTGTCCTACTCTCTGGCAGTTCGTGGCTTAAAGCCAATCCACTTCCTGACTGTTCGTTTCTGCTTCCCGGCTATCTGGATCTCCTACCTCTGTCCGTTTGAATTCCCCTGCTCTACATCATCATCACTGTGTAATGCTTCACAGAGAGGTGGCCACCTGTTTCCTCATGAACTGAGTGTCAGTTCTCTTTAAACAGTCGTTATTTCCATTGCTTCAAGATTTCCTGCGAAACTGATTCCTCTGCTAACTCATCGGTCATGCCGGATCTCAAACCTTATCCACCTCAGCTTATTTCCCCATCGAATCTGGTCATCCATCGGATTTCTCCTCTGCCGTTGATCTGGAGCCTCCAGATCCTACTATCTCCGCCCATATCGGGCAGGTAAGTAGCATGCCATCTACCCGTCCAGTGTGAGCGGTTTTCTCTTTCATCTGCTGGATGCGTGTCACCCAGTGTATGGCATCGGGTGGGACTCGGTCAAACCTGCTTACCACTTGAAGCCCTTCCAATATCCTGCTGGTTTTAGTGTGGGACCCGCCTTCTGATGGAATCGGTGATTTCTGTACATTGTTATGCTTTTCTTGGCACTAAGTGCTTAGGGGATTTCCTTCACTGAGGGGGATGCCCTGTGAAGTGCTAATCGTGTATTAGAAACTACCCCCATTTCTGGATTTGACCACCCATTTGTCAATTCGTGCCAGTGCACGGTTACCATGGGCCAACGGTTTGCGCGCTTTGATCGAGGGTCCTCGTTGCTTCGTGCTGATCACAAATTGCCATTGTTTAGAGGTTATTTCTGATAAGATCGACATCCATAAGACTTTGAAACTTTGGCATGAGTTTTACAGAGTTCAGGAAACTTTAAGAGTGTTTAAGGATCTGATTTGGATCACCCATGAAAGGAGGTTTTCCTGTAGATAACAGTTATTGGACAATTTAGTGTGGTGGATGGGACCAATGGAGAATGACTGTAAACCTTACAGGGAAGTATAGGCTAGGTCTGAGTGGGATTTATTTAAAATGCAACGTTCCTCCATGCCAGTCCAATTGTAGTTACACATTTTTTGTTTTATAAAGATGCCCCCACATGCTCCAGATATCCAAGTTATCAACATATCTCACCTAGTTCCCAACAGATGCCAATGAGTGGCTTCGGTTTGAATTCCACTGCTGATTTACAAGTTCTCATGGCTCATTGAAAATTTGTTTGATTTGCAAGGTATGATGGATTTAGAATCAACAAAATCACTAGCAGGTTAATGAGGAAAGTAAAGGCTGATGGTGGTGAATGAGTGCAATCTGAAAAGGTAAAAGCGAGACTAGAGGACCGAAATCATTTGGCTGAAAATGACTGTAATTCAAAACAAAAGGAAAATGAACTTTGTAGAAAAACGAGAAAGGAAAAGGTGGAAATGTGACTATACTAACATCAAAATAAAATAAATCCTAACCTACTCAGGAGGTAACCACCATGTGGTGGCTACTTGAAGTATCTTTTGAGATGTTGGCCATTAACAGGGATTTTTTCAGTTTCTCCTTGTAAAGTTTTCAATCTGTAAGTTCCCTGACCAATTTTTTCCACAACTTGGAATGGGCCCAGCCATAAGTGTTGGAATTTTGTGTGTTTACCTTTTGGCTCACTCAGCTTGTCCCATTTCAGGACTAGCTCCCCTACTTGTAAATATTTATCTCTTTCCAGATGATGGTCAAACCATCTTTTCACAATCATTTGGTGATTTCTAAATTTATTTATGGCTTTATCTCTCGATTCCTCCAACCTCATCAGTTGGTTGATCCTCTCTTGAAGCAAGGCTAAAGGGGTTCCTCTTGAAGCTTGGGAGAGCTGTAGAGAGGGGAGGGTAACGTTGGGAGGCAGGATGGCTTCCTGTCCATAGACAAGGAAGTATGGGGAGTTTCCTAAGGCCACTTTTGGGGTGACCCTATCGGCCCAAAGGGCATCTGTTAGAGCATTGTGCCAGTTCCTCTGGTTGTCAGCGACGGACTTACGGATTATGCGTATGAGGTTCTTATTTGAGGAATCTGCAAATCCATTTCCTTGGGGGTAATAGTTTGATGCATACCATAAGTGAATTGATTTATCAATAGCAAATTCCATCAGTTTCAGTGATGAAAAGTAAGAAGCATTACCAAATATGAGAGCATCAGGGATGCCATATCTGTTGATAATGAATTTCTCAATAAATTATATTACCTCGTCGTCATTTACCTTCCGAAGCAGGGTTGCTTCGGTCCATTTGGTGAAGTAGTCGGTCGCTGTGAGTATATACTTATGTTGCTACGAAGAGTTTGGCGTGATCTCGCCTATGACATCTAGGCCCCATTGCTGGAATGGGAGACAAATCATAACGGGTTTTAGGGGAATAGAAACCTTTCTTTCTCATCCTATGATGGTTTGACAGACCTTGCATTTGTGAGCATAGGCATGCGAGTCTCTAAACACTGTGGGCCAATAATATCTGGCTCTTAATATTTTGTGAGCAGTGGTCTCTCCTCCATAGTGACCACCTGTTGGGATGTCATGCATTTCTTTCAAGACATGATCAACATCACACTTCTCCAAACACCTCAGCCAGATTCCATCATAGTTTTTTTCTGTATAATGTGTTATTGGCCAAATGATACTGATTAGATTTCAATATGAGCGCTCTCCGTTGTGATGCATCCATGTGTTCAGGACATGACCCCCATGTAAGATAGAAGTGAATGTTGTAATACCATGACTTAGGATCCAAAAGGGCCTTCAACGTTTCACACTCACACATCAGCACTTCATTAATCCATAGGGGCTCCTCCCTAAATTCCACTTGTGCATTTTGTAAGTTCTGTGCTTCTGGTTCTTCGGACGCCCCAACTTTCTCCGCCAAGTCTTCTACAGCTAGCCTACACAATCCCTGCCCTCGAACTATCTTTGCTGGCTTAATCTCGAGGTCAAATTCTTAAAGTGTGATTATCCAATTTCCTCTCCGTTCACCCATTTCTTTCAGCACGAAGAGGGCTCTTACAGCAGGATGGGGGATGATCACTTTAGTCCTGGCCTTTAATAAATAAGGGCGGAAATGTTTTATGGTCTTAAAAACTGCAAAGCCTTGTTTCTCTACGTCTGGGTAGTTCATTTCTACTCCTTGGAGATTAGAACTCATATAAGAAATAGGGACTTCATTGCCATTATTATGTTTTTGAGTGAGAATTGCGGCATATGAAAGATCAGAAGAAAAAGTGTACAAGAAGAATTCCTTGCCAAAATTGGGGCTGACCAATGTAGGAGCTTCTACGATGGCTTCCTTGATTCGCTGAAATGATTTCTTAGCTTCATCACTCCACTTATACACAACGTCCTTTTTCATCATTAGCTGCATAGGACACACTATTTCTGCGAAACTCGAAACAAATTTCCTGACGAAATTAATTTTCCTGAAGAAGGATTGAATTGCCTTTTTATTTGTAGGGGGTTGTATTCTCATGATAGTCTCTATTCTTTCAGGATCAATAACAATCCCTTCTTTAGAGAGGATATGACCCAGTAGTTTCCCTTCAGTGACTACAAAGACGCTCTTCTTGGGATTCAACGATATTCAATACCTTCGACATCTTTCGAAAATCCGTTTCAGGTGATAAATATGATCCCTTCAGTGATATGAATACACAGTGATGTCATCCATGTAAACCACTACTGATATGTTAATCAACCCTTGGAAAGCTATGTCCATGGCTCTCTGGAATGTGGCACCCACATTAATAAGTCAAAAATGCATTTTGCGATATGCGTAAGTGCCCCATTTAGTGTTGAAGGTTGTCTTTAGCTGATCCCCATTAGATACCAACACTTGATTATATCCTAAAAACCCATTTAATAGGGACAACATTTCAGACCTAGGAACGCACTAAATAATGTGTTCCATAGAAGGGACAAGGTGTTATAGACATTTTTGGGCACTTCAACCCCAATCATAAATGTCCATAATCAGAGGGCTCCTAAGTCCCTAAAAGTGTTGCTTCACTGCCTAAAGGAACAAGGTCAGCTGATTACATCATCTCCCAGAAGTTCTCCACTAAAAACTGCTCAGAAATTTTCATAACTGGACCATACTGAATACCCAATGCAGAGGGTGCGATGCATATCACCTTCCCAGTGTAAAGGGTGCGATGCATACTGAATGGCCCTCTGTAGGGTGCGATGGTCAGGAATGGACAAATGGCAGGGACAAATTGCGAGGTGGAAGATCATGGAATCTTCCAGAAGCTTCCCCTCTGACACTTGCTCTCTGTTTTCGACCAAGGGATGAGTTAAGAGATCATCATTCTCCAAGTGGAATCAGGAACTATCAGAGAGAGGACACTAATCAAGATCCCAGAAGATGACTCACCTCCCTACAATCATCTATATATATGGATCCCTCATCACAGAGATCCAAAGGCTGGAATTTTGTATCTTGTAGAGAGGTGGTGTTGGTTTTCTGGAGAAACTTCATAGTCTTGGGTGATCTAAGCTTTACTTGAGGTGAAGAAGGGCTTTCTCGCTGGAGGATGATGCTGGGTCAGAATATATGGTTATAATCCTCTTGCTACTTTTGATCTTAATAAAGCCATTCAAGTTTTCCTCCATATTCTTGTATGCTTCCTTATATATGCATTTGTATGGTTAATGCATATCTGGTCCTGTGTTATTTATGAATATAGATCTTTGTTCTTCGATAGTAGTATGTTGTCGTGATTCCACAGGTGCTCTTTGAAGCTGGGAAGACAAAGAAGAAGCGGCAAAGCTCTATCAGGAAGGAGAGGAATCAAATAAGGAAATCAAGCGCAAGACTAAGGTTGGTCTCCTTTGTTCCACTCTTATCTATTTTCATAAAGGAAAACGAAAGTAGACTTTACTTGTTTGTTTCTAAGATAGCTACCAGTCTTAGTGGGAATAGCAGCATTCGAGTGGACACTATTCCCGGTAACACAGGGTAGTTATCCTTTTGCGATGCTTTTTTCAGGTTTCTGAAATCGATACACAGCCTGATGTCTCCATTTTTCTTTCTCACTGGTACGAGATTGGCTACCCAACGGGTGTGTCTGACCGGGAAAATGATTTTAGCATCCAACATTTTGTTCAATTCTTTCTTCACCAACGGTTCCAGGCTTGGATGCATCTTGCGAAGCTTTTGTTGGTAGGGCTTGGCCTCCTTTTCCAAAGGAATTACATGCTGCATAATGCTGGTATCAAAGGTTTTTAGGTCTCCATATGTCCATGCAAAGACGTCCTTGTATTCTTTAAATAGCTTGACAAATGCAACCTTTTCTTATGGAGAGCACCTGAAGCCCACATCAACAGTTTTTGGGTCTTCTTGGGTTCCAAGGTTGACTGATTCATACTTCATGGATGAGCTATGTGTTTTGCAATTTGTTGGATTTTTGAATTTATCATACAGGTCATACAAGTGCTCCATCTTGACAACTGACTTGGGAATTGTATTGAATTGATCCTTTTCCTCATCTTCCTTCTCGTTCATAAGCCTGTCATGCTCTTTTTCATTGATGACTGCTTTCTTGAACGTCTTCTCGTAGTGCAAGAACTCCAGGATTTTCTCGTCATCTTCGAACACCTGCCAGTTTGAGATGCAGTTTGAGATGTTATTAGGCATGGATGGTCTGAAAATCAATTTAACATAACATTTATTCTTCTTTAATCTAAAATCATGCATAAGTTTTGCAGCCATACCATCCATTAGATCAACATCTTGGTTCTGCCCTCGAGGTATTTATGTGATGTTAAAAGAATCAAAACTGTCAATTAAGTTCCATACCTCATGTTGGTATCTTACCAGGTGTGGCGAATTGCAATGTATCCTCTTCCTTAGTTGGTACACAATTATTTGCGAGTCACCAAAAACTTTAAGATTTTTTACCTTCATATCAATGGCTTTCTTCAGGCCCTGCAACAAGCCTTCATATTCTGCCGTGTTGTTGGTGCACGTGAATTCCAACTGGCTGGCCATTAGATGTTGGTTCCCTTGTGGATCAATGAGAATGCTCCCAACACCTGCACCTTCAAGGTAGTTAGAGCCATCAAAATAGAGTTTCCAAAATATAGAGTCGAGTGTTACATCAATTGAGCTACTTCCTATGAAACTAGTTCTATCATCTACCATATTACAAGGTGGTTCATCACTTGGATTGCAGGGAGAGCTTCTAACTGTGTGTTTATTGTTGTTCCTTCACTTGTTTTTGCATGGAATTCTCCAAAATAGGTTTTTGTGGCACAAACATTGAAACTATAATTCCCAAGGATAGAGTTGGTAAACATTACAAGTTCATTGGGACCGTTTAGCTCTATCACCACATACTTCATGTATCTTTCACGATCAACTCTTAGCATATCACCCTTCCCCTTCTGAGGCAATAAGAGATGGGACAAATTAGTTGAGAAGTATCCATTCAGTTTTTCTAACTAGTCCCTACTAAGCAGCATTCCATAAGCCTCGGGTATGTCGACTATAACTATACCAATGACTTGTGTGTACTGTGGTTTAGTAGTCATATGAATCAATACATCTTTCAATTCCCCAATTAATTTCACATTTGTCCTATTTAATTGCATGATTCGAGTTCTAGTTTTCTCAGGTATCGCATGAACTATTTTAGCAACAGCATAAGGCATCATAGTGGATGAGGCACCTGAGTCTACCAAACAATTGTGTACGTTCATGTTGAAGATTTCAAATGTGATTAGTAAAGGGGGAGTCATGGATTTTGATTTCCTTCCTATCATGGTTGAACTGACATATTGGGGGTTTCGATTCATTTTTGATAGGGTGGCTTCCATGGATACTGGCTTTTGGGCTGTGTTGGGAGTACTAACAGGTCTGGAGATTGACTTCTGGGTTTGGCTGCTCGGGATGGTGGCAGTTTTGCAATTCCTCTCATTCATATCTTTCAAGAGCAAATGTCTTTGTTGCGTTAATTTTAGCAAATCAAAGTATGTGATATTAGCCCTAGATTTCTTAAGATCATCCACAATATTGTAATCAAAGTTATAAACAAGATAGGATAGAGTAAACATACCGCTTTTTCCATTCTTAGGTGGGACTTTACCATTATGAGTCACCTTCATTCCATTTTCTTTCTTTGGATGGTTTGCAACTGGGGTATTCTTGGACTGACCACTAGGTTTACCCTTATCAACAGGAACTTTGGGAGCGGATGCCTTTAAAGGACGAACATCTTTCTTGGTCTGGTCTATAGGCTTCATCACACCCGCAAGTGGCCCCTTACTTCGTGTGTGGATTTCATTAGTGTGGATTTATGCCATACTGTCTCCTTGGTCATCATCGTTTTCGTTTGTATATAAATCCCACAGTAAATTGATTTGAGACTCTTCTTCCAAGGGCTCTTCTACTTGGTATTCTTCCTCATCTTCTTGTTCTGGTTCTAGCTCCATTATAGGTTCTTCTAGGTTAAGGAGTGATCCGATAAGAGCCAACTCTTCTGTATTTAAATTCCCTTAATTGGGTGGAGCAGGTAGTGCAAGTGGACCATGACCACCTTCTGTCTCCTTACAAGAGAAAGGTTTGAAAGGTTTTCTGTTGTTATACTCTCCTCCACTCTCGCTTGTACTCTCTCCAGCGTTCCTTTTCATATCGATGACTGTGTTTGTCAACTTCTTAATGATTTGATGCAAACGTTCCACATCTGTAGTGTCCCTTTCTTTGCCCTCAACCACTTTGTTGTCACTCCCACTATTCTTCTTGGATGACTGAGTGGTTTTATTCTCTCCGATTGTATGATGACATGCTGTGAGACTGATCATTTCATTCTTGACTTTTACTGCTTCATCAATAACACCCTGTAAAGTTTGTGCACTACTCCTTTTGACCCACATCGCAGTAGGGACATGGAGAGCAATGATGTAGAATTCCATGAGCACCTCCTCAGTAGGTCCATTGTTATCCGGGATTCTATTAAATAGCTTGTTGAACCGGATGTTAAAATCCTTAACCTTTTCTTTGGTTTCCATTTTCAAACGGGATAGTTCTAGAACTAAGGCTGCAGGGATTTTGTCATTGCCATAATTGTCTAAAAATTCTTGTTGAAAGGCAGCCCACGAGGTGATTGATCTTGTTCTCAAGCTAAATTACCATGTGGAAGCTGCACCAATCAGGGTAAAAGGGAATAGGCGACATACTATATCTTCATCAGCTACCCCCCGCATGCACATGACCAGGAAGAAAGAGTGAATATGGTTATCAGCGGTGTCTCCTCGCTCAGGGTCAAATTTAGGCAATACTCTTTCTACGTTCCTGGGTAAGGGACGCTGTTGCCCAGGTATCGTTACAACGTCTTGAGCGAGCCAAGGAGGAGGTGGGAGTTGTTCCCACCCGGTTGAGGAATATTAGCCATATCGAGGATAGGGATGTTCTAGTTGAAGGTTTCTTCAAGGCTTTATTTATTAATACTTCCCAAATCGGGCTAGGGATTACCTTCAGAGAGTGGATCTTCAGGAATTTCTTCCCAGGGAGTGTCAATGCTTTGCAAGGATTCAAGCACAACATCTTCAAGAGACGAGGCTGTAGATGTCTCTTCATTTATGGAACACATCCTTGGCTTTCTTTTAGTTGTTGGAGGTAAAGGGTGAAATATGAGGAGCTGAGAGAGGGAATGAGCGTAAGCTAGAGTAAGTATTATGACTGGTTGTTCTTGATTGACAGGATACTCCTACAGTGTCTCTTCTTCGAAATGAGGTTTTTCCGAATGGGAGGAAGGGTCTTTTTGACCTTCGCGATCCATGCATTAATCTTTTCGAGTCCATGCGCGACATTTATAGATGAAATCATAAACAGCTGTGGACGACGGTTCAGGCCCTACTTCTAGCGCCAATTTGTTGACATGGCAAATTTTCACTATACCAACAAGGGGAACTAACCCGATCACAGACCCCAATTAGACCTACTTTCGTTTGGAATGGCTAGTTCCAATGGGTTTTAAGGGACCTCGTAAACTGTTAAATGCATTGAAAGATTGCTTCTGGGAAGAAGACTTCAATTAAATCAACAAACTAAAACAGTTAACCTCTATGTATTGAATCCTATCTACACTTCTTCTAACTACTCTAGTCTATGTCCTAACTAGCCTAATCTATCCTGCAGGAGCATGACAAAAGAGAGGTTAAACATCATATATGAATTCCAAGTCTAAATGAATCAATTACTGGTTCACATAAGAACAAGGTTGCATCAATTCTTAATTGCAATCCAATCATTCATACAGGAATACACATTCTGTTTTATAGAAGTAAAGTTTTCAATTGATATCTAACATAGTTTCAAATCAGGAACTGCTTATGAATTAACTATGATGAAGAATTACATTTAAATAACCAAGGCTAATTATAAGTTGTATCATTATCAATATGCTAAAAAAAACACACACATTTGTATTTATGCCAGCAATAACACCCTGTCTCAAAACACATAAAAGTAGAGGATCTTAGAATTGAAACAAAAGGCTCCTCATTGAACCAAACAATCTCCTTTATCCATAATAAATCAAAGCTATTTTCTCCTAAAAAAATCCCTCATCCCCTATCCAGAGGTAATACTTATACACATGGAAATAACTCTCGGTCTTCCCTTCATCCCTTCACCTTCCCCTTGTTCTCTAGAATATACAGATCAGAACACACAGATGCAGAACAACCAGTGTCATTGTTGACACGTAGAGGGCATTTCCTATAACTCTAGCGCTTATTTTCCTAAGGGATGAATAGATGTTGATTGAAAGAGAATGATTGCTTGTCATCTCTTCACACCTGTATACAACAGACATTATCCATTATTATTTCCTGAAGGGAACTGAAAACACTGCGCTCATCATCCCACATTTGGCATGATTGAATGTGTGTCTGGAAGTAATGGCATCTTGATGGATCAGAGTTGTCATGAGTGCTTCTGCTGCACACAGAGAGTGCCTTCATTATGCACTATGGTGGTTTGTATTCCCTTTTGTAGAGTGTGTTTTTGCAATATTGACACCGGTGGTGCGGAGGTGTCATCTTGATATAGATTCTGTTTATCTGTCCCTGGGTCTACTCGTATTTTCCTGCAAGAATAATTCATATCAGCTATGATTGTGAGATATATGGCAAACATGCTTACAAAACCCGAATCTTGCCTTCATTAAACACTTATAACATAAAATGTGAAAGAATCGGCCCCTGATTTTTTTAATTTATGCATTGATTAAGTCCCACGAGTGCGAATCTGATTTATATTGAAAATCATGGCGTAACACATAACCAGATGGTATTCGGAAGGGGTCTAAGTGGTAACTAGTGTTGCGAGGATGGCCCCCGATTCCACTCTTCAAACAACACGTAACAACTAGGAGGAAGAGGATACCGCTTTTCAGGCCGGTATTCCTCGAGCTACTTGTTCACCCGAAATCTGCATGGAACGTTGGATCCACGAAAGGTAGATCAACGATGGAGGATTGGGGAGGCGAACCTGAAATGCATATGAGTTGCATTTAATGATCCCTTCAGATCCACAACATAAGCTCCTCTTTGAAAACCCTGACCCCAACATATTATCAAAGAACACGGGAAAACACGGGAAAACCTTGTGGCTGAGCCATAGGGCCAGACTCGAAAATTTATATACCCGAGCCTATAAGTATCGGCGGGTTCGGTCATCACCCCTTCACTAACTGCATAACCCCCCGGGCTCCAGCGATTGCGATAAGCGATCGGGGAAGGCAAACCCGAAATATATATATATTGCACTTAATAGCACTGGGGGGTCTGCAATGTATGAGTTTCTTTGAAAAGCCCCGACCTTAACCCTTTTCGTAAAACACAAGATTATACGGGAAAACCCATGTCTGACTGTAAGGTCAGACCTAAAATATTATATGCCATGGTCAATAATCATCATCGGGTCCAGGTGATAGCAGTGTGCCTTATATGTAGGCCCCGGATCCTCCCGATAGTGATAAGCAATTTAGCTCTAGACCTGAAACATATATATCATGGTTAATAAAACCATCGGGTCTGGTAGATAGTGGTGTGCTATGTATATATATAAGCCCTGGACCTCCCGATAGCGATAAGTGATTTAGCTCTGGACTCGATATATATATGTAATATGGTTGATAATGCTATCGGGTCCAGAAGACAGGGGAACACCTTATATAAAAGCCCGAGACCCCACCGATAGCGATGTGCGATGGGGCTCCGGAATCAAAATGTATGCATTTTCGTTAATAAAACTGTTGGGTCCAGAAGCCATGTATGTGTTTTGTTTTAATGTTGATTGCGGTAGGCGAAAAGGGGTGATTTATGCATATTGATGAAATATTTTCATTATAAAGAGTTATAATGGGAATGAGGTGCAATAGAAGGTTTTTGGAGGGTTAGGAAGGGTTACATGGAGGAAATGAATGGAGGGTTCAACCATTAGGAGTTGATGGTTTGACCCGATAACGAGTTAAAGTCTCTAGGCTAAAATAGATCATTCAGAGAGGTGAGAGATCAATTTTTAGGGGACCCATTCAAAATTGCTGCTAAGGCAAGTTTTGATAGGGAGGTGATTGTGGCCACAACACAGTTGTAGACCTTCACGGAGGTCTAGAGGACGAACCAGAGGAGTATATCGATAAGCCCTAAAAGGCTTATCGACCTTCGCGAAGGAAGGTTTAGGGTATAAAACGACATCACTACCATCTTTGGGTGCAAAAACTTTGTTCCTGCATCCCCCCATATTGCTTCAGGTGAGACTTTAGTCGGTGCTCCATGGATTGATGCCAAAAGGGCCAGTAGTGTATGGATTTGCTTGGATAATTAATGCTGAACCTAGGTCAGGGCCCATCAAGCCAACAATCTACCAAATAATGGACAGACAAAAATCAAATCCCCTAAATCTAATGTAAACTACTTTTTCACACAATTATAAAGACAAAGATAGTGGCACACCTTGTTACCAACGCCTGTTAATTTAGGCTGAAGTTCCAATCAAATAATGAAATATCCAACTCCTACTTAGACATCCTACTCCAACTCCTTGGTCCTATCACTTACACACATTCACAAACATAAAGGGACAATTTACTTGCCTCCAAGAAATGCATGTTAGTATGTTAAAATATATAATCACAAGAAACACATTATAGTATCATGAAAACATATCATATAGAGCGGGAAAATAGATTGATGTTCCATGTAAATGAACAGTATAATAACAAATTATACCTTTGGTGATGGGTTTGATATTCCATATAATTAAGAGTATAATAATAAATTATACATTTGGTGATGGGTGCTCTCCTTTGATTCCTTGATCTTCTTCCTCCCTTAGCTTACTCACAAACTGAACTCATCTATGAGGCATGGAAGGAATTCCTTGTGACAATCCTCCAACATATCAAGGTATTCTAATCACTTTCCTCTATGTTTCCACTCTTGAGTGGGTCTCATTATATAGGCCATACCTAGATTTTGGAGGATGCATCTAGACACTTTGGGATGAGAGAACTTAGTGAAATTCCTCAATTATTGACCTCGAGCCAACTCATAACATCCTAGGTTAAACTGATCATTTTAGGAAGGGAACATTCTAGAAAATTAGGGCTCCATCACTCGCTGAAAGAAAACATTCTATGTATTTTTTGGAAAGAGTGACATGATGTACACTGGCAAGGATCAATTGTATATGTCATGATAGAAGGCTAGGAGAAATGTGCTATCTTACAGACACAAATAAAGATGGAATGGGATGCATTCACAACAAAAACTAAATTAAGTTGAGTTAAGGTTCCTCTCATTGTAATGGAGTGGAAAATAGGGTTACAACAACATTGTTAATATTTGTGTTTGGGAATTACGTTGTACCCTATTTAATTCATGCCTTATGACACCCATGTCCATGCATATTCCATACATATTTGATTTTGGAAATGTGACTTGACTACTTCATGATACATGCAACACAATTAAAAAGGCTACCTTATAACTCATAGAGTTTATTTGAATTGGATATTTGCTCATATGCTATGGTAATAAAGTTAATATCAACTCCATATTGTAATGTAGAGTCCTCTCCCTAGTAACTTCCCTCACTTTCATGTTATCCATGAAGTCCAAATCCCTTTTCTCTGTATACAATTTCATATTTCCTACTTAATTAATGCATTGAATAGATACTTTTTCTAGTATCAACATAATTCATTTAATTTATAATTTCTTATGTAGGTTAAAAGGTTGATCGCAGATATATAGGAACATTTTCAGCTGCGCTGCTACAACCCTAGCCACGCCATTTGAATCGACCCATCCTCGCGCGATCTTCCCCATGGAGCTTGGAGGTGGCCCCTCCTCCCTTACCTCCGGAGCTCGAAGCATTCAAAGCTCTAGTAGCTGCTACAGGGAATCACTAGCCCTCAGGCCCGCAGCAAGAGTTTGTTAAAAAACTGGACAACATCACCACGGTGACCTTGCCTATGGAGGAAACCTGCAAAGCAGCACTGAAACTCGTAGAAAGAGGCCTCATTGGCCAGTTTACCGAACTGTGGCCATCCCCGAGAGCAGTCGAAGAATGGATCAAAAGGAACTGGTTACCACTGGTCAACGAAGGAATAAAGAGTCATTTTGTAGGCAAAGGGTTCTTCGTCTTCATGTTTGATAATGCAGAGAACAGAAGCCTGATCTTTAGAAATGGGCCATACTTCATGGGCCCTCAAGGCCTCTACTTGAACAAATGGTCTCCAGATTTCGACCCAGCACAAGATGTGCCCAAGGCTGTTCCTGTCTGGGTGTGCCTCCCACACCTTCCCCTTCATTGCTAGAGCCATAACTCACTTCAATCCATCGGCAACACCCTAGGGAAATACATAGATCAGGCTCTGAGGAAGGACCAATTCTCCTACGCTCGGATCTCTGTGGAGGTTGACCTGGAAATCGGGCTACCTGAAGCAATAAAGCTATTAGTGGCAGATTGGACACACATCCAGTAGCTCGACTATGAACAACTGCCCTTCAAGTGTCGACACTGTCATGAGTACGACCACTTCGCAAGACATTGTAAAGAGAAATGAGGAGGCATCAGAGAAGGAAAAGGGAGAACAATGGAAACAGACAAAGAAACCAACAAGCAGCAAACAAAACAACAAAAACAAGGCTAAAGAGTCAGAGAATAAAGTAGGTAATGGAAGTGCAAGCAATCAAAACACTGGAAGCAGAGACACAAGCAGCATTGAGGGGGACAAAAACCCCTTTGAAATCCTTACGCCGCCTTCAGATCCTCCAAAGGTAGAGAGAGAAGATCCACCTTAGCTGGAGAATAACGACACCACAGACCCAGGTAATAACCCAATCCCTGCCTCAAGCAATATTTCCTCCCCCTCTTATGCAGATATAATCAAACAAAAGAAGAAAACCACAGAGAATACAGGCTCATCAGACGATGAAACATTTGAAAGGCCAGCAAAAAAGGTTATAAGAAGAACAAACAGGGAAACTAGAGAAGAGGAGTCAGAAAGACAGAAAACCCTTGGCAGCCAAGCTAATTACAAAGGGACATAATAGAATTCAAGCCAGTTAAAGGAAAATACACATGGACCAACAACAGAATAGGAGAAATCATATTGCAGCAAGACTGGATAGATTCCTCATCAACAACTCTATAATGATGGGAAAAAGAATAGTCATTAATAAGATCCTTCCAAAGCTTAGCTCAGACCATAAACCTATCCTCCTCTGTCTGAAAGATGAAGAGGATCTTGGCCCTCTCCCCTTTTGCTTCAGTCCCCTCTGGGCGGAAAGAGAAGGATTCTTCGAAACAGTCCAATCAGCATGGAGTACAGAAGTCTCAGGTTCCCCAAGCTATGTGTGGGAGCAAAAAATAAAAAATACAAAGAAGGCCCTTAAAGAGTGGATAAAGAAACCTATGAAAACTCCCACCAGTCAGAGGAAAGAGGCTGTCACCTAGCTGGAAGAAATACAATTTGACATGGAAGAGAAAGATATTCATTCTATCGATTTAGACCAAGAAAAAATTGCACAAAGGAAAACATACTGCTCCTTCAGAAGCGAGGAAGAGTACTGGCGCCTAAAGTCCCGCAGCCTGTGGCTTAAAGCTGGGGACAAAAACACCACATACTTTCATAGACAGTATAGGGCTTGACTCAACCGAAACCATATAGCAGAAATCACCTTATCTAACGGATAGGTATCCAAAGGATTCGCCCAAATCAAGGATGCTACTGTGAATCACTTCCAAACTCTACTTACAGTAGAAAAAGAGGGGAGTGAGGAAGATTTACAAAAGTTCCTCAATAATATTCCAAAGCTAATTAGTACGGAGGATAATGATAACCTCATGAGCTCAATAACAGAAGAAGAAGTATCCAACACAGTTTGGTCTATGGAGCCTGACAAAGTGCCAGGACCTAATGGATTTTCAATCCATTTCTATAAGATTTGCTGGGCGTTAATCAAACCATACCTCCTCAGAATGATACGTGGATTCATGAGAAAGGCAAGGATCGGGGGCAGAATCAACTCTACCTTTCTTGCCTTAATTCCCAAGGAGACAAATCCTGGATCTTTGGACAGGTGCAAGCCGATTTCACTATGTAATGCGTCCTACAAGATAGTGGCCAAACTTCTGGCGAGCAGAATCAAGCCTCTCTTGCAAAAGCTCATTTCTCTAGCCCAAGGGGGATTTGTCAAAGGAAGACACATTCTGGACAATGTTATCCAAGTCCAAGAAGCTTTACACTCGAGTCATTCACGCAAAGAACAAGGTATGCTTATAAAACTGGATATGTGCAATGCTTTTGATAGAGTTGATCGCTCCTTTTTGTACAGGGTCCTTTCAGCCTTTGGGTTCAATCAAGAGTTTATAAATCTAATCAAAGCATGTCTAGAAAAGATCTGGATAGCCCCAGTGGTAAATGGCAGATCAGCAGATTTCTTCTTAGCCACCAGGGGGCTAAGGCAAGGCTGTCCCTTGTCACCATTTCTATACATACTGATGGCCGATTCTCTGAGCAGAAAATTAACTTTGGAAAAACAAAAGGGCAACCTTCTTGGGATCAGGATTGTGATAGAAATCGACCCAATAAACCATGCGCTGTTTACGGATGACTCACTGTTGCTCGGGGGTGCATCTCCACGAATTGCGAACTCCTTCAAAATTATACTCAAAAAGTTCTGCAGCATCTCTGGAGCATTAATCAGTGAAAAGAAAAGTGATGTCTATGGGTGGAACACAGAACAACAGACTATCAACAGAATTGCTAGCGACCTGGGCTTCAATGGACACGCATAGTGGGAAAAATTTAAATACTTAGGCCTTCCAATAACAATGGGATCCAATAGGAATCCACTGTGGGAAGAGGTGATCTCTAAATTCAAGAAAAAGATCGCAAGATGGGGGGGTTATTGGCTTACCACAGGAGGCAAGCTCACACTCATTAAATCGGTTCTCTCAGCACTGCCAACGTTACAGGACTCCTTAATGCTAGCTCCAAAGCAAATCTCAGACCAGATCTCCAGCGATATGCGAAACTTCCTGTGGAATGGAGGGCGAGGAAATGACAATATATTTCACCTAATAAATTGGGAAACAACAAAAAGACCTATGGAGGAGGATGGCCTTCAAATACGAGACCCTCTTCTTGCAAATGTAGTGCTGGGATGCAAATTACTGTGGCAATTGCTTGATGAGCCTAGCCACCCTGTCAGTCAGATATTAAAACACAAATATCTCAAACAACAGTCAATCAGAACCTTCATTCCGGATAAAGCCCCTAAAGGAACACAAGCCTGGAGGTTATGCAACAAAGGTATCGATTTCTTCAAAACTCACCTGTACAAAATTCCTGGGAAGGGCAAAAACACCCTGTTATGGAAAGACAGAGTCATGGGCCACCCTCCTCTCAATGAAAATAGTGAAATCGAAGAGATAAGATTATGGCTATAATCAAAAGGAATCTGTAAGATTGAAGACATAGCTGGTTGGGATAACAGAGGTGAATGGCATCGCTGGAATTTCCCCAAGGTACCAACGCATATCACCCTGCAGTTACACGCTCTTAAAAAGGCGATTACAGACTTCGCTCCAGTTCATAGAGATGAAGAAGACACTTGGGGATGGGGGAAGACGGGTGTGTATACAGCGAGGCAAGGATACCTACAAATGCAAAGTAAAAGGAATTCGCCTCATCCGAAAGAAGTATGGAAGCAGGTTTGGGACGGTTTTAGCATCCCTAAGATCAATTTTTTCTTTTGGACTCTATTCCATAACAAAATCTTGACCGGAGAAAACTTGTGCAAGAGGAATATAGCAGGCCCCCATCGATGTGTTCTATGCAAAAATGCTTTGGAAACCTCAGATCATTTGTTTATTAACTGTGAGTATGCCAAGAAGGCTTGGACTATCTATCTGACCGGATTAAACGTGAGATCCACAGCTCACTGTATGATTGCAGATATGTTCATCTCTTGGAAAGCCAGTTACCCTCATAATATTGCTGGCAAATCTCTATGGTACAAGGTATGGATTTCTGCTCCAAAATACATATGCTGGAAGCTCTGGCTTTCCCGGAACAAAATCATCTTCAGTCAAAATGAAATATCAGCAGAAAAAGTGGCAGAACAGGCAAAGAAAATCCTTCTAAAAACCCTGAATTATTCTTCAGCCAAAGATGACAACTCCCTTAGAGAAGAGGAAAGGGCCTGGCTGGACAGTTTCACATTCATCACCAGACCCTCAGCAATCACTCGGCCAACCCATAAGGAAAGATGGCAGATCTGAGAACCCGAGGATAGATTTTAGCAGTGGTGGAAATCTCAGGGCAAGTGCACTATCTTCTTTGATGGCGCTTCTAAAGGCAATCCAGGCACATCAGGAGTAGGAGGGGTAATCTACTATCCGAGTGGAGAAAAAGAAGATTTCAGTTGGGGATTAGGAACGAAAACCA
Organism: Pinus taeda; assembly: GCA_000404065.3. NCBI lineage: Eukaryota > Viridiplantae > Streptophyta > Pinopsida > Pinales > Pinaceae > Pinus > Pinus taeda. The sequence goes on along the minus strand of APFE031752430.1, from coordinate 47,528 downwards.
ACAATCAGGCAGAAGCTCTCAGTCTCTTAAAAGCCTCCCAATTAGCCAGAAAAGAAAGCCAAAGAGAAATCCTGATTTTTGGGGACTCAGAATTGCTGATAAAGGCATTAATAAGCAAGAAATGGTTAAAGGACCCTTCGTTAAATAAACAGCTCTCCAGAGTGAACAGAATTCTGAAGGACTTCTCCTCGGTGCAAACATTTCATATTCTCAGAGATTTAAACAAGGAGGCGGATAGATTGGTAAATACAGGTTGCACTCAACAAAGTGGAATGATCAGCATAAACGCAGGTGCTTTGAAAACGATAATCATCCCTTAATTGGGAGAGGAGATTTTGTAAATCCAAGAATTGTAATTTGGTTGATTAGGCTTTTCCCAACTTGGAAACTCTTAATAAAACACAACCGTTTCAGTTAAAAAAAGAAAGAAAAAGGTTGATCGAAGATTACATCTACATTTGTGTTTGATTTTTAGACGAGCCTATGGAATTGTAGTTTTATGGACCTAGGAGAGGACATGCTAATAGACCTAGAGATATACAGAGGGGAGGTCATACAAAGAAGATTAGTTTTTTATTTTTATTTTTGGATGTTGATTCTAATAAATTTACATAATTTATGCAAACCAACCATTTATATTTTGGAGATCATAATACACATCCACCCCTATTATATTTTGTGCCTAATTTTTAATGGAATCTAAGTATTTAGGAACAAATCCTATTTTACCTACTTACTAGTGATAGATGAATGCCTAAAACCCTAATACCCCCTTTTCTAGTACTAAAGGATGTGAATTCCTAACAACAAGCTTACTATTCCTAGTTCTTTTGACGCTCTCTCTTCTAATTCAAACTCTTTAGCTTTACCCCACCTTATTAAATATGTTGAATCTCCCATTGTCAAGCCAATTATTATGGATAAAGGGAAAAAATTAATGGACATACAAGTTCCATATATGCCTCCTCATGCTTGTTCACCAAATGCCATCGTATATTTTATTATCGTATATTTTGCCAATATCTTCATTGCTATTTATCATTCTACTAACATGCCTTAGTATAGCTAAGTCTTTGTTGTTAATCCATTGTTTAGGTCATGTATGAGGATGATAATTTCGTTCAAAAATATGAACGTGGAAGCTTTCGCCCTTATCCAACTTGCTTCAAGTACATTATGCCTATCGTATCACTCTTGGTTGGCCCAATTTCACCCTAGTTATAATAGTGGATAATTTGATTTGTACTTTAATGGTCGACTATTAATGAATGGATTTTTTTACAATAAATGGAGAAATTTATTTATTTATTAAATACTATGGTTGAGAGGAGATAGGAGGAGTACATGTCTAAGTAAAAAAACGTGAGTGTCTAAGAGAGGAAAAGGATTTTTGTGACTATCTTTTAGAGTATCATAAAATCTCCATAGTTACAAAAATCTTAACTAACTAACTATAAAATTCCATAATTAGGAGCCTATTACTTAGATGCTAGTGTTGGAAGAACAAAGGTAAACTATGTGACTAGAGTTCCACAAATGTCTACTAAAGGTCGGTCAACATGAGTAGAGTAGGGGGGCCCATCACCTATGGATCTTAAAGGAGCAAAAAAATAAGTCTGCATAGTGCTAGAGCCTAAGTTAATCAGCGTCAAGACCACATGTTCCAACAAGTCAACTCATCTCTTCAAATAAAATGCAAGATTTGGCTCTTCAAATGTAGGTGCACACTTAGACAAACCTCATCGCCATAACTCATAATGATATCAAGGGTTGAGAGACTTTGGAGGATACACTCCATGTCTTCATGCAGGGTTATTAAGCTCTTCCTCATCTTGATGCAGTTAATTTCATGTGGCACACAATTATGTATAGTCCATTCCTTTTGAGGCCAAGGACCTAACCCAAAAATAAACTTGAGAAACCATGATGAGCCACGAGGAGAAACCCCCTTCTATCAAGTCCTCCCTTGCATACGCTTTGTAAGTAGACTCATTGTTATTTAAATCCCTCACCAAAACAAAAGAATAAAATCTTGATAATTTTATCCCATAATGACAACATGTGATGAGACTACCATGTTTATTTCCCAGGGTAGTGATCACAAATGACATGATGAATAGGAGTGTGGGCTTTTGGGATGGGATGCATCCTGCATATGTTATTGAATTCTCCTTAATACTTTCAATGTATTTCACTAGAATCAAGTTTGTTGTGATCATTGGCTTATGGAATTGGATGGGAGACATAATTATCATTATATAACAAACACCACTTCTTGATCAATATGGATTTCCAAATTGGTCTGTGTGTTGACCAATTGGTTATTGCACCTTTTAACATGAAACTGTTCACATTTGCAATTTAATTTTTCAACTAGAGAGATAATTATGCAAAAGAATTGCTTCTAACCTTATATCCTTGGCCTAAGTTCCAAAGCTAATGTGCCTTAGGATAATATGAGACTCTCCAATAACTGTAATATGACTAAGGTAGAGTGAATGAGACACACGATTACCTTAGGGGCAAACCTATGCCTCAGTGAGGTTATTTGTTAGGATCCCTAGTTTCCATGTGAACTTTGCTTCAATTATTCATTTGGGCTGAAGAACTACATTCTTCACCTCCTGCACCTACCTCTGCCACTGTGCATGAATTGACATCATGAAATATTTACCTATTTTGGGTAGATGGTGATGCAAGAGAATCAAATGAGATAAATTACCTTTGACCTGACCGATCAAAATTATTTACTAAAGAGGGTTGGACCTCTTAAATGTTATTATTTATTATTTGTTTGTAAAAGTTATTGGAGTGTCCAAATTAGGAGTGAAGTGATAGAGTTTATTAAATTAGGTGTGTGTTAGGATAATTAAATAGGGATTAGGTTGTTTGAGAAATTCTAATTTAGAGAGGAGTGTTAAAAAAGAGAAAAACTCATTTTTTTGGGAGATGCTGAACATAGATCAAGTCAATAAGGGCCAGAACAATTTTCTGTGTAGTGATTTTTCTTTTCATAATTGATTCAATGGAGTTTCATGGTGTATTTTTCATCATCTTATCTCAAGAAATTGTTTGATTCAATTGATGAAAAATCATTCTGCTGTAGTTTAATGGTAGAATCCTGTAGATTGATATCCAGAGTATTGTGTATCTTTGAGAATTTTGCATCCAAACAAGATAGATCTATAGATCTGATCAGTGTTGTGAGTATTTTATCCTATTTTCATGTTTTCTCAATGATATATTTAAATAATCCTAAAATTTCCATGTTTTTTCTTGCTTGAAATCGCCTCGACAAAGGAAAACCTTCAGTCATAGAAGGGTCGCACCGTGGGTTGCATTTGAAACAGAAAGGTCGCACTAGAATCAAAAGGGTTGCACCTACAACAGAAGGGTTGTGCCAGAATCAAAAGGGTCACACAATAGACAGAAGGGTTGTGCCTACCGCAGAAGGGTCACACCAGAATAAAAAAGGTCGCGCCAACCTATAGAAAGGTCACACCAACTTGTAGAAAGGTTGTGCCAGCTTACAGAAGGGTCACGCTAACCCACAGAAGGGTCGTATTGGTTCAAAATTGTGTTTTTCATGAAATTTTAGGAGCCCATTTCGAAGTTTGATTGTTGGGTCAAGTAGTCCCATGTGTCTACTTTTTGTTGAGTCATTAACCTCAACAAAATACCCAAGGAAAGAAATCCAAAAATTGAATTTTCCAACCTCACTCAAAAGCACTGTGTCTGGTTAAGCAATTTTTAGAGATAGAAAGATTTGGGAATAGAGCATTAGTGGTTCAGGTTGCCATCATTTTGTATCGAAGGAGGTTTAGAGTATTGTTCTCATAAATTCAACAAATATGCCACCCAGGAGAGGAGGAGCTAGCATAGGTCGGGAAGATCTATAGCCAATGAAATACTACTAAAAAAAATTAGACATCTTCGCACATGAATGGAGGCGATGGAAACTTTTCAGAGAACAGTACCTGATGAGGGAGATGGCAGTGCTAAAGAAGAGTATTTTGAGGAAGAAGAAGAGGAAGAAAGTGAAACAACCAAAGTTCTCAAGATGTTGGCAAAAGCAAGTGGAAGATCGAAGGTAGAAATATCTGTGTATGAAGGAAACCTTAATGTGGAAGAGTTGATGGATTGGATTAGTGCATTAGATAAGCATTTTGACTATGAAGAGGTTGAAGATAAAAAGAAGGTGAAATTCACAACTACTAGATTGAAGGGCCATGCAACCATTTGGTGGGATGAGCTACAAATATCTAGAGAAAGGAAGGGAAAAATCAAGATTAAGAAGTGGGATAAAATGGTGAGAAAATTGAAAGGTAAATTTATGCCCAAGGATTACCAATTAAACCTTTTCAGACAGTTACAAAACTTAAGACAGAAAGGGATGATTGTTGGAGAGTACACAGAGGAGTTTTATAGATTGAGCATTAGATCAGGACATGCTGAAGATGACATGGAAAAAGTAGCTAGATATATCAATGGATTGAGATACGATATACATGATGAAATCAGTATGTTAAGTCTGCAGACAATTGAAGGTGCCTATCAAGTAGCTTTGAAGGCAGAGGAGAAATTGTCGAGGAAGACAAGTCAGAAGAACAAAGATAAAAATCTAGCAAGAGGAAGAGGAACTTCCAGACCAAGATTCCAGCACTCTCTGAATGAAACAGGAGGGACCAATAATCGACCACCACAAAAAGGAGACTTTGGTAGAGGAATATTTGGATCCAGAGGTAGAAGTCAAGGAAGGGAAATTCGGTGTTATACATGTGGAGAATTAGGACATGGGTCATGGGACCTCCCTCACAACAAACCAACAAATCCAAGTAATGTAAATATAGTTGAGACAAAAGAAGAAAGCCCTCAAGTCATAGTAAAAGAAGAGCCACCTGAGATGGGAGAGTCTTTATTGTTAAAAAGAATATTGCTAAAGGTAAAAAAAGAAGCCAATGAACCAACTCAAAGGAAAAGTATATTCAGGACTGTGTGCAAGTCTAAAGAGAAATGCTGCAAGGTTGTGATTGACAGTGGGAGCACTGACAATCTTGTTTCTACAGAGATGGTGGAGAAATTGAGTTTGGTTAAGATGGTACACCCTAATCCCTACAAAGTGTCCTGGTTGCAGAAATGATATCATCTTTTGGTGACACAATAGTGCCAGGTAGATATACAGATTGGTACATATAAAGATGTGATAATGTGTGATGTAATGCCAATGGATGTGTGCCATATATTGTTGGGGAGACTTTGGCAGTTTGAGAGGAAAGTTGTTCATGATGGTAGGAGGAACACATATACCTTAGAGAAGGATGGGAAGAAGCATACATTGTTACCTTTGAATGATGGAGCGAACAAAGAAATGGCTAGGGAAAATGTTTTGTTGATTAGTGGAAAATAATTGCTATGAGAAGTCAAGAAGAAGAAAGAAATGCATTTTGCTGTTGTGGGTAAACCCAAGGTAATTTTTACTTCTACTAATTTAGATAATTTTCTTGTGGAAATTAAAAATCTACTAAATGATTACGTCGACATTATTGTTGATGAATTTCCAAGTGCATTGCCACCAATTAGAAGTCTCAACCATCACATAGATTTAATACCTGATGCGAGTTTACCAAAAAAAGCAGCATATAGGCTAACTCCTAAGGAAAATGAAGAAGTTGGGAGACAGGTGTAGGAGTTGTTGGATAAAGGATTGATAAAGGAGAGCCTAAGTCTGTCTGTAGTACCAACAGTGCTTAGCCCCAAGAAGGATGGTGAATGGCGCATGTGCATCGATTCTAGAGCAATAAATAAGATTACTATCAAGTATAGATTTCCCTTACCACGTATGGATGATTTGATGGATTGCTTGAGTGGGTCAAAGTATTTTTCTAAGATAGATTTGAAGAGTGGATACCATCAAATAAGGATTGGAGAGGGGGATGAATGGAAGACTGTGTTCAAGACTAATAGTGGGTTGTATGCATGGTTAGTTATTCGTTTTGGACTCACTAATGCACCAAGTACATTTATGAGACTGATGAATGAGGTCTTAAAAGAATATGCTGGCAAATTTGTGATAGTTTATCTTGACGATATCCTAATTTTCAGTCGGAGTAAAGAAGAACATTTGGAGCATATTAAGTTGGTTTTAAATACTTTACAAAAAGAGAAGATGCTGATAAATATGAAGAAGTGCAGTTTCATGAAGAAAGAGCTCATTTACATGGGATTTGTAGTCTCAGAAGAAGGTTTGAAGATGGATCCAGAAAAGATACTATCAATTGTGATTTGACCAACTCCAAGGAACATATTTGAGGTAAGAAGTTTTCATGGTCTTGCAAGTTTTAATAGAAATTTTATAAGAAGCTTTAGTTAGATTTGTGCAATGATAGATGAAACAATAAAGGAAACAAACAACCATTTAAGTGGATAGAGGCAACAGACTGGAACTTCAAACTATTGAAAAAGAAGATTACTGAAAAACCTGTTTTAGCCCTACCAAACTTTGATAAAACTTTCCAAGTTGAGACTGATGCTAGTGGGGTAGAAATTGGAGCTGTACTGAGTCAGGAGCAGAGAACTATAGCTTATTTTAGTGAAAAGTTGAACGAGGCCAAGCGAAAGTACTCATCCTATGATAAAGAAATCTATGTTGTTATTCAAGATTTAAAGAAATGGAGGCATTACTTGTTTCCCAAAGAATTTATTTTGTATTTTGATAATCATGCACTACGGTTCATAAATAATCAGCCATAGTTGAGCCAAAATCATGCTCAGTGGGTGGAGTACTTACAAAGTTTCACCTTTGTAACTAAGCACACAAGCAGTAAGTCAAATAAAGTTGTTGATGCTTTGAGCAGAGTGAATTTAGTTATGTAGGAGCTGAAGGTTGGTGTTTTGGGATTTGAAGAAATGATTGACATGTACAAGGAAGATACAAATTTTAAAGAAAAATATGAATCTATTCAGAATCCCGTGATTCATAATAGAAGCCAACAGTTAGACTACCTGATTCAAGGAGGTTTTCTGTTAAAAAAAAATAAACTATGTATTCCTAAATGTTCCATGAAGGAAAATTTGATTAAAGAATAGCATAGTGGAGGATTGTCTGGACACTTTGAGCAGGATAAGGCATTCGCTCAAGTGAATTCTTTTTATTATTGGGAAAAAATGAAAACTGGTGTCAAAAATTTTGTTGAGAAATGCAGGATTTGTCAACATGCCAAAAGGGGGAGCCAAAATACTGGGTTATATAAGCCATTGCCAATATCAAATAGACATTGGGATGCGGTCAACATGGATTTTGTTTTGGGTTTGCCAAAGAATCAAAGAGGATATGACTCTATTTATGTTGCTGTGGATAGATTTTCGAAAATGGTTCATTTCATTGTTTGTAAGAAAACTAGTGATGCAACTCATATTGCTAATTTGTTTTTCTCAGGAATTGTAATGTTACATCGGTTGCATGTATGTATTGTTTTAGACATAGACAAAGTTCGTGGGACACTTTTGGAGGACTCTATGGAAGAGGTTAGGTACAAACCTCAGTTTTAGTTCAACCTATCACCCTCAAACAGATGGGAAAATTGAAGTGGTGAATAGGAGTTTGGGAAACATATTAAGAAGCTTGGTTTACAAACATCCAAAACAATGGGATTTAGCACTTGCTCAAGCTGAATTTTCTTATAATGATACTCCTAACAGGAGTACAGGGATGAGCCCATTTCATATTTTTTTTGGAATGCATCCTAGAGGAGTATATGAGCTTAGAGATTTGGGAAAACAAGAGATAAGGAGTTCAAATGCTGAAGAATTTGTAGAACATATGCAGAAATTGCAGGAGGATGCCAAACAAAGGTTATAGGAGAGTAGCAGGAAGTATAAACAAAGGACTGATGTGAAGAGAAGAGAAAAGGAATTCCAAGTGGGTGATCTAGTTATGGTTTACTTGAGGAAAGAAAGATTTCCTGTAAAGACTTATAACAAATTAAAAACGAAAAAGATAGGACCCTGTAGAATTTTAAGGAAGTTTTCCTCAAATGCTTATGAGATTGAACTGCCGGAAGGAATTGGAATATCTCCTATCTTTAATGTTGCAGATTTGTACCCATACAAGGAAACAGATGAAGAATCACAAGATGGACCTGTAGATGAAGAAGTATAGACTCTAAATTGGGAGGAATAGATGCCAAAGACAACAAAGAAAGAAGTGGAAGCAGTCTTGGAGAAGCAAGTAACAAAGAAAACTAGAGGACAAACATATTATCAGTATCTAATCAAATGGAAGGGACAACCAATTGAAGATGCTAGTTGGATGACAACAACAAAGTTAAAGAAATATCAAGTGAATCTTGAAGACTTGATGGAACCTTCTTTTCTCCCCCAAGAGTCTAATGCAGGAGCATCAAATGAGATAAATTACCTTTGACCTAACCGGTCTAAATTATTTACTAAAGAGGGTTGGACCTCTTAAATGTTCTTATATATTATTTGTTTGTAAAAAAGTTATTGGAGTGCATATATTAGGAGTGAAGTGATAGAGTTTGTTAGCTTAGGTGTGTGTTGGGCTAATTAAATAGGGATTAGGCTGTTTGAGAAATTCGAATTTAGAGAGGAGCATTAAAAAAGAGAAAAACTCATTTTGTTGGGAGATGTTAAATGTAGATCAGGTCAGTAAGGGCCAGAACAATTTTCTGTGTAGTGATTTTTCTTTTCATAATTGATTCAATGGAGTTTCATGGTGTATTTGTCATCATCTTATCTCAAGAAATTGTTTTCTTTAATTGATGAAAAATCATTCTGCTGTAGTTTAATGGTGGAATCCTGTACATTGATATCTAGAGTACTATGTATCTTTGAGAATTTTGCATCCAAACAAGATAGATCTATAAATCTAATCAACGCTGTGAGTATTTTATCCTATTTGCATGTTTTTGCAATGATAGATCTAAAGAATCCTCAAATTTCCATGTTTTTTCTTGCTTGAAATCATCCCGAGAAAGGAAAACCTTCAGTCACCGAAGGGTCGCATTTGAAACAGAAAGGTCGCGCTAGAATCAAAAGGGTTGTGCAACAAACAAAAGGGTCGCTCCCGTAGCAGAAGGGTTGCACCATAATCAAAAGGGTCACACCGTGGGTCGCACCTGCCGCAGAAGGGTCGCGCCAGACTACAGAAAGGTCACGCCAGCTTGCAGAAAGGTCACGCTAACTTGCAGAAAGGTTGCGCCAGCTTACAGAAAGGTCGTGCCAACCCACAAAAGTGTCGCATCAGTTTAGAATTGTGTTTTTCATCAACTTTTAGGAGCCCATTTCGAACTTTGATTGCTGGGTCAAGTAGCCATGTGTGTCTACTTTCTGTTGAGTTATCAACTTTGAAAAAATACCGAGGGAAAGGACTCCAAAAATTGAATTTGCCAACCTCACTCAGAGGCACTGTGTCTGGTTAAGCAGTTTTTGGAGACAGAAAGATTTGGGAACATAGCATTGGCGGTTCAGGATGCCATCAAATGGATATATTTTTAGTAATTTTGGCACATGGTTTTAAGTTATGAAGTTGTCATGGGTAACATTATGGTTATTTTCCAAATATAATTAATGTATACATATTTTATTGTTTATATTGTTTTATGTATAATGGCTATTTGGTTATGATGTGGATGTAAGGTGCGAGGGAGGCATAAGGAATGATATGAAGTTAAATTGGGAGCTATTAGGTGATTGCATGAGCCATCTAGATTCACAATCAATGTGGGTTCAATATGGATAAATTTTTTTAAATGATGATTTTTTTTCCTTTATTTATTAAGTTTATATTTTGTATTTTAAGATTCACCTTATAAACATTTTATTTTGAAAAAATTCCTTTCGTTTTTACATATTACATGTAATAATAATAATTTTTTATTAAAAAAATTTCATAACTAATCACAATTTATCATTATTATAACGTTTATTGAAAAAGCAATATGTAACTAATACTTGAATTCCAACGTATAAAAGAAGAGGAAATGCTTAAAGGCAAATGAGGAGGAGAAGGGATAAGAAGCATGGTAATCTCTAGAAGCTAGTTTGCTTGTTGCTATCGCGTTTTATTCAATATTTCACTTTCCATTCAATATTTTACTACGGCACGTAAGAGCATTTTCTTAGAGCAAGATGCGTTTTAAGGGTGTAATGAATGCAAAGGTTTGAAGCTTTCTTTTTAGTTTTTAGTTTTAAATTGCTTTTATTTTATTAGCGGTTTGTTATGTACGGTATTTATATTTTTATTAATTTTTTATTTTTTTATTTTTTTAATAAGTTGGAAAAATTTATCACAATTCAGTTGTCAAACCAGTAGTGAAGATAATTATTTTTGGCTACTATCCGCTAATGCAGGTTGACTCATTATCGTTATTCAAGAAAAACCACGTCACTTGGAATAACCTGTTGGTAGTCCGTAAAGGGGCAGACTTTCACTCTTGGAAAATGCCTCTAGGTTTTGGGCCCTAAAACTGCTTCTACTTGACTAAAAGCTCATCTTTCTTTAGGTTTTGGACCTTAAAACTGCTTCTGCTTGACTAAAAACTCATCTTTCTTAGACGTAAAAAAACAAATTCTTTTAAAATCATTATATAACATATAAATCATTTAAAAAACCTTCAATTTTATTTTAATTTCTTTCCTAATCTAATAAGATTAATACATT
>APFE031752430.1:17886-36837 GCA_000404065.3 Pinus taeda | reverse complement strand
TAATGCAGGTTGACTCATTATCGTTATTCAAGAAAAACCACGTCACTTGGAATAACCTGTTGGTAGTCCGTAAAGGGGCAGACTTTCACTCTTGGAAAATGCCTCTAGGTTTTGGGCCCTAAAACTGCTTCTACTTGACTAAAAGCTCATCTTTCTTTAGGTTTTGGACCTTAAAACTGCTTCTGCTTGACTAAAAACTCATCTTTCTTAGACGTAAAAAAACAAATTCTTTTAAAATCATTATATAACATATAAATCATTTAAAAAACCTTCAATTTTATTTTAATTTCTTTCCTAATCTAACACTCAAGCATATGTACATATTTATTTATTTTATTTTTATTTTTATTATTTATTATTATATTTATTATTTGATTTATTAATTTATTATTTATTTATGTATTTATTTTTATTTTTTTTTATTTTTTATTTATTTTTATTTTTTTTTTTATTTTTTTCTCTGAGTAAAGACTAAATCTATTAAGAAAGGAAAAAAGTATAGTACAAACAAGCCTGGAAACAGGCAAAGCAGAGAAGCAGGGGAACCGGAAGTGAAAGGAACTCAACCTCGTTCCAAAGAGAGATAACAGGGAATGGCTAAAGAGAGCAAAGGATTACATCTGAAATAACTAAGCAGAGAAGCTACCCCGAAGGGTTGTTTTCTACAAAACGACATTTCTTGCCTTTTTTCTTGCTTACTTTTGTCCACCCATTGGAGCTTGGCTGACTAGTAACAAGTTGTAGTTCATTCTGTTCTGACGGCTGAGCGTCTTTCTCCGAGTCTGAAGACGAAGAGAGACGAGAGCGCTTCTGGGAAAGCTGAGGGTTGGAGGGAACCTCCGGAACAGCTGAGGGAGCGTTCCTCGGAATGTCCTCATTCTGCATATCAGCGTCAATTTCTTCATCAACCTGCACATCTGCCTCAGAGTCCTCCTCCTCCGAGGCCGAGAAGTATAAGTCATCCAACGGTCGAGGAGGCTCAAATGAATTCCACCTTTTGGATTTAGGCTTGCGGTTCTGATTCTTCTTTTTATCTTTAAACTGCGAACATGTACTCTGAAGGTGCCCTGTTTGATGACAATGGTGACAACGAAAGGCTGTATTCTCGTAATCCAGTGACTGAGTCCAGTGGAAATCCCCAAACTTGAGGTTAATCTGATCGGCAATCCTTTGCTGATGTCTATTTCTGCACACAGTCTGCCATAAGTGAAGAGACCGTTGTCCCTTCTTGAGGTATCTGTAGCCAGGTATCGTCCCAAAGTATTCCCAATGGCTAAGAAAACAGAGAAGTCCCAAAAATGAGCCGGAAGATTCGGGAGCCTGACCCAAATGGGAAGCTTGGAGATCATTGCTGTAGAAGGGCCGAAATCAGGAAACCAGGGGGTAAGAAAAAGCCCCGCCGTACCCCAGAACCAAGGGCCTCCCGTTAAGGCTTTCTGGTAGTCTTTGTTTGAGTAAAAAACCACCAGGAAGAAACCTTTTGAACATAGGAAGATTTTGCATATTTTAGTCCAAGAGGAATGAACCCAATGATAAAGATCTACTGTGCGAGGCCATAGCCCGTTAAATCTGCATATGAGTGCTGATTCTGCAAGAATCTGGTACCGGTTTTCAACCCTGGGATTAGAGAGGCTAATGGAGGGAATTTCCTCTGCTTTGTCAACCAGAAACGGCTATGGAACGCCGTTTGGCTGGGTTGCCGAAGAAGAATTCTGAGGTTGGGCAGCGTTTTTGCGTGCTGCATCTTTGTAAGAGAAAGGTGGGGCAGAGGAGGTTTGCCCGAAGGAGCCACCTCTTAAACGGAAAGAAACCCCAATGGAGGCGTCCTTCTGAATGCTGTAAAAGGAGAGAGAAAGGGGCTGCATAAGTTGCTTACCCTTGTATAGAAGTCTGAGGCAAGAGGATGGAATCCCCAACCTGCGTTCTAGTTTTTGCAGAAGATCCTACACAAGATCTGCTGCATGCACCCATATCATTGTCGTTTTACCTGAAAGATTGACTTGGATCTGAAATGCAGGGGATTCTTCATGCAGATCTGGCTTGTTCAGGGGAGAGAGCTGCTTCAGATTTGAGCTCATTTGACACTGCCCCCTGATAATAGCTTGCCTGTAGATCTGGGTTTTTTTGAGGCACCAAGATCTGCGGAAATGACAGTCATTCATGGTCTGGACGCCTGGTTCAGAACTGAACCTTGACCCTGCAGACACAGCTTGGAATAAATGGGAAGAAAAAGAATCATGAGGACATAACGCTATTGACCTTGCCATAGGGTCCGCATCTTGACGCCGGATCTTGGGGGTTCGATGAATGCAGATCTGAAATAACTGCAGATCTGTGACCCCATTGAGTAGATCTGAAATTTTGGGTCCCTCAGCTTGGAAACCGCTGATATCTTTCATCGGAATAAGCTCCCCATCCCTTGCACGTTCAGAGATTCGAGCGCCAGGATGGAGAATGGAGACTTCAAAACCTTCTGCGCAGAGGCGGATTGTGTTTTCCTTCTTCAAGACTCCGAGTTTCGCTGGCAAGGAGACTATGACCCAGCGGAGATCTTGGAACCCTTTTACAGGCAGAAAAACTTTAAAAGCATTCCAGGATTTGGGTTCTGTGGGAAGAACGGGGAGCTGTGTTGCGCTCTTGGAGAATGGCTCATCTGAGACGGAGAAAAATATCGGCACGGTGGGTAGCAGAGATCCGTGAGCTGCAGAGACCGAAACCCTCGACGCCATCGCTTCGCCTGCCGAAAATCCCTGCATCTAAGTAATGTACATTATCTTTATTAATTTCAATTCGGTTATTTAATATTTTCAGTATTTTTTAAATATTCTTTAATTTATTTTAGTTACGCAGTCTTTCCATTTTCTACGATTTCTTTTCATTCTTTTTGTTTAATATCCTCAATTAGTGTTGGATTTATTCAAAATAAGTGATGACTTATGAGAATAGGTCACATCCTATGTGAATAGGTTGGGTTGGGCTCGCACAATAAATTTGCAAGAGAAAAAGGGTTGTGACACTAGTTCTATACGTAACAATCGTCTTTCTTATAGGCACAACAAACTCATTTACATGTATTTTTCGAAAGAGACAAGAAGATAGAAAAAAGAAGATAGAAAAAAAAAGGATAAGGACTTAGAATTTAAATAAAATATATTTTACATAAATTTAAATTAAATAAGATAAATAAGATTAAGGATCAATTATTTTAATATTATTTAAATTAAAACTATTTTTATTTTTAAATAAGATTTAAAATTGGTTTTGATTTGCAAAGAGTTTGTTTTACTTGGATGTAAGGGAATAGGTTAATGACCCAAGACCTATATACATTTCATAAAAATAAAATTCTACCCGTTTACAACCACAAATAGGTCATTTTAGGTGGTGTTTTCTTTAAATCATGATAATAAATCAATCCAATTTTGTAAATAGTAGCCAATGATCATCATCATCACTATCATTAACTTGAATTATGATAGGTTTTACCACCTTAAAAAAAACCATACACTTTAAATAAAACAATATTCTAATTTCATTATAATTTATTTGAATTTCATATAGTCATAAACTAAAGTGAAATGATATTTTATATTTATTATGATTTATGTTACAAAATTCAAGTTGATATATTTAAATTATGATAGAAAGTTTTATTAATAGAAAATATTAATACACTGGCACTCAATTTTAAAATATCTATTACAATACTAACCTTCCTCATGTCTTAAACCATCAAAACTATGGTAATCTTGGAGCATTTCCATTATTTCTTTTTGAGTATAGAAATAAGAATAATAAAGAATCTAAGTAATATTTACATTTTTAAAAGTTTGACAGACCAATTATGGTGTCAATACACCACCATCATCATCATTGTCAGTGTCATTAATCGTTGTTGTCATTTTTGTTATCATCATCATGATCATCATTGTCATCATCATCATTGTCGTCATCATGATGGATCATCAATGTCATAATTGTCATTGTCATCCTCATCATCGTTGTCGTCTTCGTCTTCATCGTCATCCTCATCATCATCATCATCATCATCATCATCATCATAATGGTCATTGTCATAATTAACATATCATCATCACTATCATCATCATCATCATCATCATCATCATCATCATCATCATCATTATTGTCATTAATATCATTGTCATTGTCATCATCATCTTTATTGTCATTATGATCATTATCGTTGTCCTCATCATCATCATCATTGTCAACATTGTTGTCATCATCATCATCATCATTGTCATCATCATCGTTTTCATCAATATTAATATCATTGTCATCATCATCGTCATTGTCATTGTTATTTTCATTGTCATCGTTGTCATCGTCGTCATCATCATTCTTGTTGTTGTCATCATGGTTATCATCATCATTGCCATTTTCACTATCATTGTCATTTATGAAACAATAAAAAATTAAACAAAGATGAGAAAATGCAAGTTTAAAGGAAGGAACAATTAATAGAAATCACATTAAACACAACTAATGGAATTTTATGATCTAGGTGGATAACAATTACCACAGTTAATAAACATTTTTATATATCAACGTTTTAAAACCATGGATGATGCATGATAATAAATAAAATAAATCATAATATCAAAGTGAGAATATAATCATAACATGATTTCAATTTTACCATCTTAATTATGATGTCACCCATGGTATTTATCCATGGTATTGTAATTTATTATATTTACCCATGGTATCATAATTTATTATATTTTCCCAAGATATTAACCGATGGATTTTGTAAACCATGGTATTTTAAATGTAATGCGAGACATGGCTCTCCATGAAATATCCCCGCAAAAAGCATCATGGAGTAAAGCAAACTTTTTGTCCTAATGTCATCTTATGCTATATTTTGCATTCAATAAAAATGGTTTCTTTCTTTTTATGTTGTTTTCTTCTGAAATGTTTCTCTTACGCAATGTCATATTCTTAGTTATTTCTACATGGTGATATATTCATTTTTCATCCATTAAGTTTCATCTCTTCAATAACTTGGATTGTACCAACATCAATACATTAGGGTTCATGAGAACTCTATAGTTAAGTGTGCTTTGGATAGTATAGTATTGTGATGGGTGATTTGCAGGGAAACTTTTAGTTCTTATTATTTTCTCACTCTTTTGGTCTCATTCCTTAGAGTATCTAGATTAGTGGTATCATAGTGGTCTTCTCTTATCTATTTTTATGCGCATGTCCTGAATAAGGTTAGGGCATAAGGAGCCAAGACTTGATATATTGCAACCTTTGTAAGACTGTTCTCACCAACACCGACAACCTCACATGGCAGATGAAAAGAAAAATGATGGAGCAAGAGATATTGTTAAATTGTTTCTTGAGGAAGCGCTTACATGACAGAGGAATGAGATGATGGAGAATTTCGCCAAGATACTTCGAAGATTCCCAACAATGACTAAGAAGCCTTCAACCAGTAGAAATGTTGAAAGTTCAACACCCTTCAAGGTAGAAGTTAACTTCTATATCCCCCTATTCAAAGGACAAATAGATGTAAAATATTTAGAGAAATAGTTGAATCTGCTAGAGGGCTATTATTCAGTCCATAATTTTTCTGATAATGAGAAAATCACTTTTGCACTCCTCAAATATTTGCCCCATGTCAAAGTTATGTGGGAAAGTTAATGGGAGAGACACAATGAAGATGAGTCTGGGGTATACAAGGTAGACCTCACTTGGGCCATTTTTGTTGATGCCCTTAAGGAGGAACTATATGAAGACCAATACATGAGAAGGACCACACTATGGCAAGAAAGAGACCAAGTAGTACCAGAGTTTAGAAATGTCTTTCATACTTTATGCACCAAGATAGGGATTCAAGAATCTGAATGAAATTTGGTACTCAAGTACCGTGGTTGTCTACATAGATACATCCAGACATAAATGGATTTCCTCAACATCTCCTCACTTGGTGCAATATACCAACATGCTGTCAAAATAGAGCAGAAATTTAAACAGAAGAAGCAAGACTTTGGATCTACGAATCCTTCACAATAGAAGTAGGGCAAGGGCATCCCAATCAACAAATAAATAATGGTACTGGAAAGTCAAAGGAAGACATTAGGAAGTAGTGTAGGATCCACAAAAGTTCCTAACACAACATTAATGAATGTCACTTAAAATAATATTTCTTGGCAGAGCTTAAAGAGAAACAAATAGACTCCAACTTTGATTTTGATTTTAAACAGGATAAAAGAAAGCCGATCATTGATGCATAACCAAATTTTACCATAATATCTAGGACGATTCAACCATAAAAGTCATAAGAGCGTGAGGAGGGGGAGTGCCTCTTCCATTCACCGATGTGGGTGACAAGGGCCTAACAACATTTCATCATTGACAGTGGGAGCCAGAAGAACCTAATATCAGTTGAGGTCATCAAGGGATTGAAGTTGCCAATAGTTCCACACCCACAACCATACACCATTGGTTGATTGAGCCATGGAAGAGACATTTGTGTCGACTGACAATGTCGTTTTTCCTACAACATCAAGCCCTTCAAAAACGAGGTACTGTGTGACTTTGTCCCACTTGAAGTTTGTGATGTTACTTTAGGACAAACTTACACGTGGAAATGCTATATTGATTATGAGTCTTGACCCAGTGTCATCATTGTTACTCTAGGTGATCAAATCTACAAGATACTAGAGGTAGTTCCAACTACTTCGATTTCATTGATCTCAACAAAATAATGCAAGAAGGTAGTCTCTCATACTTCCAAGCTTGTCGTTTCCAAAATTTAGTCTGAAGGTGAACCACATGTCACTGCAACCACCACAACTTCAGTACAAGCTCTCTCTATATAACACAAACAGGTGGACAATCTTGTATAAGGGTTTAGAGATATATTCACCTCACCTACAAAGGCACCCCTACATCCACTTGTACTAGATGACAAGATTTCATATGTTCAGTGTGGCTACAACAATTATCTCTTTAGAACTCCATTAAGTATTTTCAAACAGGTTCACGGTTCCAATCAACAATCCCCATGGATGTCACATTTCAGACTACATCTTCACCAACAAAGTCCTCCCCTCGAGAAACAAATTTTTTTGAACGATTTCGACACTTCCAACCATAGGTCCATGGTGCCCTACCAATAACCAATGCAAAGTGTAAAAATTGACATGACAAACATCAAGTTTTGTTTGAGTTTCAGGGTATAACTGATGGGATTATGAACACCAAGATGAAGGGTACTCACCAACAAAACATGCAACTCTGTGAAGTGGTTAAAGTAGAAAAACTTCTTCCCCAAGGCAAGTGGTTCACTTGGAACCACGTTCAGCAGAATTTTCCTCATTTGATGAGGGAACTTTATGTAATGGGGACCATTACTTCCTAAGGGGGGAGGATTGATCCAGGTGGATAATAATTAACATAATTAACAATTATTTTTATATATAAATGTTTTAAAACCATGGATGATGCATGATAATAAATAAAATAAATTATAATATTAAAATGGGAATATAATTACACGATGATTTCAATTTTACCATCGTAAGTATGATTCTCATCCATGGTATTTATACATAGATTTTGTAAACCATGGTATTGTAATTTATTATATTTACCCATGGTATTGTAATTTATTATATTTGCCCATGGTATTCACACATGTATTTTGTAAACCATGGTATTTACCCATGGTATTTTGTAAACCATGGTATTTGAAATGTAATGAGAGGCTGGCTCTTGGTGAAATAAAAATTATAAATATGAGACTTCACCATGGAGTAAAGAAAGCTTTTTGTCCTAATGTAGTCTTATGCTATATTTCACATTCAATAAAAATAGTTTCGTTCTTTTTATGTTGTTTTCTTATGAAATATTTCTCTTACACAATGTGTCATATTATTAGATATTTTTTACATGGTGATATATTCATTTTTCATCCATCAAGTTTCATTTCATCAATAACTTGGATTGTACCAACATTAATGCATCAAGTCTCATGAGAACTCTATAGTTAAGTGTTGTGATGGTTGACCTGTTGGGGAATTTTTTGTTCTTATTATTTTTTTTTCACTTTTTTGGTCTCATTCCTTAGACTATCTAGATCATTTTAATAAAAATGTTACAATTCCAAAAATTAGCTAGGTAATTAAGTATTTAACAAAGGTTTTAGATATATTCATATAAAAAATTATTTTCAATTGTTTTTTTTGTTTATTTTTCAATTTATTTGGAAGATTCATAGAGATTCTATGTTTCATAATCATCATACTCAAATGACAATGAGATAATAATTCTATGCTTCTTCATCATTATCATAATCATCATCGTCATCATGACAAAAATATAATAATGACAAAATGATCATCATCATCATCATCATCATGACAAAAAGATAATAATGACAAAATGGCATTCTATGCATCATCATCATCATTATCATCAAAAGATCATAATGACAAAATGACATTTTATTCATCAACATCATCATCATCATCATAAAAAATATCCAAAATGAAGCCTTAAGCTATTCAACAAATATGGAAAAATAGAGGTTTAAAGGAATGAATAAACTAATAGTAATCACACTCACCATCATCATCATCATCATCAAATGACAAAATTACAATGACATTCATCATTAAAAAAAACATTAAACAATAAAATCATCATAAAAATATACAAAATGAAGCCTTAAGCTATTCAACAAATATGGAAAAATAGAGGTTTAAATGAATGAATAAACTAATCATCATCATCATCATCATCAAATAACAAAATGACAATGACATTCATCATTAAAAAAAAAAAGATTAGACAATAATGAAAAAAACCAAAATATTAAACAATAATGAAAAAAAAGAAAAGATTAAACAATAAACAATTGAACAAAGATGAAAAAACAGTGGTTTAAAGAAAGGAATAACAAAAAATTAGTGGTTTAAAGGAATGAATAATCAAATCATAACTAACATAATAATGACAGTCTATGTTGCATCATCATCATCATTAGATAATGCTAGTCTTTTTCTTCTTCCAAAATAACAATGACATTCATCATACAAATAAATTAAACAATAATGAATTCTTCTTCTTCTTCCAAAATGACAATGACATTCATCATAAAAAAATTAAACAATAATGAATTCTTCTTCTTCTGTTGCATCATCATCATCATCATTATATAATGACAATCTTCTTCTTCTTCTTCCAAAATGACAATGACATTCATCATAAAAAAATAAACAATACTAACAACTTCTTCTTCTTCTTCTTCTTCATTAGATAATGATAGTCGTCGTCGTAGTCGTCGTTGTCGTCTTCTTCTTCTTCTTCTTCCAAAATGACAATGACATTCATCATAAAAAAATAAAACAATAATGACTTCTTCTTCTTCCTCCTCCTCCTCCTCCAAAATGACAATGACATTCATCATAAAAAAATTAAACAATAATGACTCTTCCTCCTCCTCAGATGAAAAATTAGTCATTTAAAAAAAATAATAATAAAAAATAGTGATTTAAAGGCAAGAATAACCAAATCATCATCATCATCGTCATCCTCCTCCTTCTCCTCCCTCAACTCCAACTCCAACTCCTCCAAAAAATTAATCATTAAAAAAAAATATAAAAATAAGAAAATCATAATAAACATAATATTGACGATATATATTACATCATCATCATTAGATAATAATACCAATATCACATTATATTTTTTTTTCATCATGAAGAAAAGATAAAACAATAAACAATAAAACAAAAATGAAAAATAAAGATTTAAAGGAAAGAATAATTAAATTGTAATCTCCCTCAACACACAATTAATTAAATTTCTTCTTTGCCATCATTAAAAAATAAAATAATAAGCAATTAAATAAAATTGTTGTTACCGTCGTCATCATTGAAAAAAACAAAAATAAAACAATAACAACAATGAACAATACAAGTTTAAATGAATGTAATTTGAATAAAATATAATACAATTCCACAATTTAACCTTATAATTAAGTATTAAACAAATGTTTTAGATATATTCATATGAAAAGTTATTTACGAGTGATTTTGTATTTAGTTTTTGATTTATTTAAAAGATTCCTAGTCATTATATATTGTATTAAATTATTTACAAATATATAATAATATTTACAAACATCATCATCCCAAAAGGGACAGATGAAATAATAAGCCATTAAACAAAGATTAAAAAATAGATGTTTAAAGGAAGGAATAGTAATCCCAACAAACACAATAATTAATGAATTTTTTTCTTCATCATTATCAAAAACTAAATAAGGATTTCATCATTATCAAAAACTAAATAAGGATTAAATCATAAGTAATTAAACAAAGTCGTTATTGTCATTATTATTAAACAAAGTCCTTTATTAAATTATATGTAATTAAGCAAAGTCGTTATATGTAATTAAACAAAGTCGTTATCATTATTATTGTCATCATTATAGTTGACAATTTTTTTTAAAAGCAAAAATAAAACAATAAACAATAATGAAATAAATATAACTATAAACTAAAAGAAAAATAATTAAATAATATTTATACTAATATAACTAATAAAATTTAAATACTAATTAAAATTATCTTAAGAGGAGATAATGTAATTTTCCTTATCTAAATTCAGTTCCATTAAAAATTTACATATATTTATAATTAAATAGTAATCACAGCAAACATAACTAATGAAATTTGAATATAATATATTACAATTCCAAAACTTAACCATATAATTAAGTATTAAACAAAAAATTTAGATGTATTCTTATTCAAAATTTTGTTATGGTTAATTTTATATTTAATTTCCGCATTAAACATTCTTAAACATTATTTAATAACATTTGAAGTATTATAGAAGGTAATTAGTTAAGGATTCCATTTTTACATAATTTGATACTTAAAATATTTTGAAATAATAATTAGTAGATGATCCATTTTACATAATGTGATATAAATATTCTAAAATAATAATAGCTATTAATTTATAAATTTAAATATTAGTTAATATAAATTTTTGTACTAAACACTTAGATTAGTATTCGAAATGTGTTGACATTATGTATTGGAAGAGTTTATTATTTTTTCTCTTTAAATTATGATATGCTTTATGATGGACATTTTATAATCTTAACATGTATTAAAAACTCTCAATTATTTATTTCCAGTATGAATGTGAATGAAAATAAACAAAATAAAGATGGTGATATTTAAGATTTAAAAAAATATTTTTTATTAATTATTTGTGTATTAATCTGAAAGTTATTTTTATAATATATATGTTAATTAATTAATTATCATAAAATTATCTAGAATTATAACATTAAGAAAAATATTAATAAAATGTCGAAAGTTTATTTTCATCTTGAAAACAACTATAAATTAATGAATTTCCAATTGAGAAGATTGGGGATGCAATATCTCTAGATATTTATAGAAGAATATTGAAAATCCCAAAAAGGTTTTGTAATTTATAATCTTAAAATTAAAAGCAATATGCCCTATCCTATTCTCATAAATTGTTGGTGTTTCCTCCATTGAAAATATGGCTATGATTAAGTACCTAATGGACAAACATAAGATGCTCGAAGGGGCTAGATCTAATTGTGAAAATTGAGGATTTTCATTGGGTAAGGTTCAATTCTTGTGGGGTCACTTACCCTGAAAACCATGGGGACACCTTGAGGTAGTTGTCGAACGTGTGGTTTCACCCAAAGAGATTATATTAATGATTCCTTGACTTGTGCACATATATGTGGATCAAATCCCACCTCAATGTCCTCCTTTCTAAAAATTATCAAATATCGCTAGTGCAATTGGATTTTGAGTGTTTTATTTTATAGGGTGACCAAACTTTGAAACTTATGGCAACCGAGAGGAGACACCAAAAAAAATCTTGTCATGTTAAATATTGGTGTGGCCTAGTCCTAGGTGATTTTGATAACTTAGATGCCCATGGGTCACAATTTCTTAGACAAGAGGCTAGTTTGGTGAGTTAGGGACACATTGGCAAACAAATAAAATCAATGCATATACATAAGACAAATCACATGAAAGATAAGAGACTTCCTAACATTGCTTCAAACTCTAGTGAAAGTTTAGATAAATAAATGGGGAGTAGAGGTCATTTACATAATGTTGATACAATTAAAAAAACTATCATGTCTAAGTTTAAGGAGAAATTGTGGTGCAGAAAAGAAATAAAAGATAAGAGAAAATTAAGATATTATGAATGAGTCATTCACCCCAACCAAAAGTATCTTTTAAGCATGGGGATTTTGCAAAGAGCATGGAGGGTCATTTGTTGAAGATCAATTGAGAGAAAATATTATGTGTTTTTTCTTTTTCTTTTTTTGCAGTGATATATTACCCCAAGTGACCATGTTGGTTGGTGCCATGGATTGTTTCCCTCTTTGCTGGTTTTAACCACGTAACATACTAGTGCATTGATCTTTGATCTATTTGTGTAAAGGGTTGCTTAATGTATTCGATCTGTATTAAAATTCCATGTTTTGTTGAACATTTGATAACCGAGGTGCCATTTAAATTTCCTATGCTCCACCACATCATTCTAAGATTAAACATATTAAGGTTCATCAACACTATATTCGACCATTGAATAAAAATCATATTATTAAATTGTAATATTGTCATTCTATAGACTAGATTGCTAACATCTTCACCAAACCCTATGATAGAGGCAAGATTATTGAGTTTTATAATTTACTTGGCATGAAGGAACTTCCAATTAAAGGCAACGACTTGTATACTCTGTTATCCCATGCCAATTCAATCTTAAGGAGGGATGTTTCCAATATGTATACTTAATGTCACCTTCACTCGATGCATGCTAGTTTCGTTAACGCAAGCCTCCAATGGTTTCCTTTAATATCATGGTTAAAGGTGACCTCAATGGTCCCTAATTATTATGGTTACTAATAGGTGGAAATGTAAACCATAATTAACATAGTAGTTGGGTTAGAATTAACCACTACTTAAGAGCTCTTATACTCCATTGTATACATGATACCAAATATCATTTTATCGAGCAGAAAGGCTCACTCTACAATCCAATACGACAGGATGTGTAATTCCGTCCATGCTCAACTTGGAGTTGACACATGTCCCTTAAAAAGTACTTTAAATGAAAAACATTGTCATATATAGTAAAAACATAAATGGTTATACATATTTGGTTAGTTTTAATTAAAAGCATTATAAAGCATTAATAATCACATTCTCATTGTGCTCACTTGGTTTGTTGATATTTCACTTTCACTCTTCGAGTAATAAATAAAATATTTAGATGTTTATGTTAAATAATATAATTTTATATAACTTTACATAGATAAATAATTAAAAAAACCTTCTATTTCTCTTATAAAAATTTCAATATAAAACTTAAATAAATTGTTTGAATAATCCATATTAACTAATGTGTGTTTTCAATATGATCTCTCTATATATAGACATAAAGTTTATATATGTGTGTGTGTGTGTTAATGTTTACCTTAATAAAATATATCAATGCCGAAAGAAAAATGTAATTAAAGGTAAAATAATTTAGCTACTTCTTAATAAGAGGAAAATTATAATTCATTAAATTTTTAATATAAAAATAATAATAATAATAATTATTCAAAACACAATTTAAACAATGAAAAATTACACATGATATATATATAGAGAGACAAAAGAATACATCTATCTTAATCACAGATTTATCAAGCACTAAAAGGGATTAAATATCTTGACGTGTAAATCTTTTTTCAAGTTTTGCATTCTAAAAAGAGATTTGCATATAATGAGATTTGATCCCTCTCGATTCTTAGTAGATTCATGATTAAGATGGATTTTGATCTGTAAATAGTCATGGATATTCCATTGAACAGTTCATCATAACAGATCTAATAATATTATATTAAAAATCTAAGATTCTACACTTACAATTTTATTAAATTTTAAGATTTGTAGATTTAACTGTAAATAGTGCATGCATGCGAATGGGAATTATATAGAAAAATAGAGAATGAAAAATAAGCTCACACACACACATAAGACACAATATATTCTCTCTGGGAAACCCTTTCAGGAGAAAACCTAGCTGGAAGGTGAGGCCGCTCCACTCACTTTCTTTCTCTGGAAATATGGTTGCAGGTACAAAGAAGTAATGGTTGTGGCCCGTGGGATGCTACAATGCACAAATACTCTTTGTGTGCTCTACATCCTATCTCTCTTGTCTATTTATTCTCAACTATGCAACACAATGCTCTCGAAAGAATGGAAATGCCCCTTCCTCCAAGTGGCCCGGTTATAACACAACCCGATAGCCTACTAATGGTTAATTTTGACTATGTCAACTCTTAACTAGAGTTACAATATAGGATATTATAGAGTCTTTTACATCATAATCATGTGGCTAACCCCTTTTCCATGAATAATGGGGGCTAACGCGACATCCTCCCTAACTATAGGTGTGAAAACAGGAAAGTCAACTTCTAAGTGGCATAATTTTTGCATACAAACTCCGATTGACGCACTTCTTGCACCGTTGGAAAGATATCTATGTGTATAATAGAATTAAATGGAATTTTGCTAAATAGATAAAGTTTTACACCCCAAAACATTGTTTTATGCCACAAAATTCTCTTAGAAGGTTTCAGACCTTGTTTTGCCAAACTGGGCCCCGCCGGGAAAAATGGTCATGTGAGTTGATTGCTTCACCTTTTCCTCCAAATGTAGCAAGATAGAGGAAAAAAAATATAATTATTCAGTTCGGGTCACACCTCCCCATTTTGGGAGGCTTTTGGTCCCCAAAATATTCTACTAAATGAGGTGAGGAAAATTTTCCTCCACCTTCTCTCTGGTGTACCATTTAGCTTTGTCTAGAAGTTATCCCTTCAATCCAATCTACCAAATGTCAAGCGCCCCTGTCTTGTAGTTCTGAATCTCTTCTGCAAAAATATATCTTCTGTCAACTCTACTTGAGCATTTGATGCCAAATCCTCCATAGAAGGTAGGACCTATTCCTCTCCCTGATTTAACATGGAAGGTTCATAGAGTTTCAAATTCTCTACATTCACAACTGAGTAAATGCGCATATATGGTGGTAAACTGAGTCGATAGGTATTATCACCCAACTTTTCTACTATCTAAAAGGGACCATACCTTAGAGCCTTGATCTTCTTACCAAGCTCTTGCAACCTCTCCTTGTTCAACAGTAACCATACTCTGTCTCCCACCTTGAATGACTTCTCTGTTATGTGTTGATCATGCATGGCCTTATACTTCTCCTATGACTTATGTAGTGTTTCTTGTACCTATAGATAGATTTGCCTGATCTTCTCTATAAATTTTTCAGCCCTCATGCAATCTCCTGTAAGATCTTCCTTCACTCCTCCTTGTTTCCCATATGCAATATCCAAAGGTGAAGGTGGAAAATATCCAAAACAAGTCTCAAATGGGGACTTTCCTATAGAAGTGTGGACTGCTCTATTGTAAGATTGTTGTATATATACTAGATTTTCATCCCAAGTCTTCAAATGCTTCTGGTTGTATCCCCTCAGAAGCTGCACCAAAGTCCTATTGACTACTTCTATTTTCCCATCTGTCTGTGGATGAAATATTATAGATCTCTTCAACTTTGAGCCCATATTCTCCCACAATGTAGTCTAGAATGCACTAACAAATCTTGTATCCTTGCCTGAAATGATGCTCCCTGGTATCCCAAAGTGCACCCAAACCTATCTAAAGAAAAAGTTGGTTGCTTCTTACCCATTGATGGTCTTTTTATAGGGCATCATAACACACATCTTACTGAACCTGTCAACTACCACGAATAGGTGGTCATGTCCCTTCCTGGTTGTTGGTAAAACTCCCACAAATTCCATGTAAATTCTTTCCCATGGATGAGTAAGTACAGGGAAGGGATGATAGAGACCCTGTTTCCTATTTCTTGGCTTACTGGTACAACAAAGCATGCATCCTCTTATGAACCTAGCTACTTTCTCTTACATCTTGGGCCAATATACACACCTTTGCAAGTTAGCCACGATCTTCCCTACACCAAAGTGCCCTGCAACCTTGGAGGTGTGAGCCTCTATGATCAGTTGCAATCACTCACCTTTAAGAACACATAGCTTATCCAGATTGTAAAGTAACCTATCCTGGAGATGGTAGTTAACTGTGATATGGCCATTGTGCACATGAATCTGACTCTGCAGCTGTCGATACACTTCCTTGAAGTCCTTATCTTCTAAATATGCCTCTCTATATGAATCATGGGTGAATGGATCTATGTGCATAAGAGTCCGCAAAGTTGTGATATTTGATGTGGGTGGCCTTGAAAGCATGTCGACCAACTTGTTTGTGCTTCCCTTATTATACTTGATCACAAAATGAAACTGCTATAAAAACCCCATCCACTTGTAATGCCTGGTCTCCTGTAGCTTACTTTGGGTTTGCAAGTACTATAAAGACTAGTGATTTGTGTGGAGTACTGTCTCCTTTCCCATCAGGTAGTGCTTCCACTTCTTCATAGCTTTCACCATGGCATAAAGATCCTTGTCGTAGGTAGGGTAGTTAAGGACTGCCTCATGATATACTCTAGAATGGTAGCATACATGCCTTCCTCCATGCATCAAGAAAACTTCCATAAAAAACCTACTTACATTTTTCTCCACTTCAAAGGGTCACTGTAAGTTTGGTAATGTAAAAAATGGTGCTTGGTTGATCTTCTTCTTTAGCTCTTCGAAACCCCTTTGCTGACATTTTCCCCAATGGAAACTCTTGCCACTTACTGTTATGGAGTGGAATGGTGCTGCTACCGTTGAAAATGAGGCTATGAAATTCCTTAGGTACTGTGCTGCCCCAATGAAACTCCTAACCTCAGAAACATTAGTAAGAACCGACCATTTCATGATGGTCTCCATCTTGGAAGGATCTATCTTTAGCTCTCCTCCACTGACACATACCCCAGATACACCAAAGTGACGCAAGCCTGGAGCTTTCCATACCCAGGAACTTCATCACAGTCCTTATCCAAATGTATCATCATTATATACCCAAGTCAGAACCTCAATTATTGGCAAATTCAAAACTATCACTTGCGGAAGCTTATAACATATATTCACAACTTTATCTGGTTTATAGAAACCATACTTCCAATCAATTTGCTAATTCACACAATCCCAAATTTCAATCCAATGCCACTTCAAAAATTCATAATTAAATTCATCAAACATATGATTTCACACCATTTTATAAATTGTGATTTTAAAATCTGATTCATATAATTTGAAACCTATACCTGATCCACCATTTTCTATATTCATCATTTTGTTCCACCTGTAAGTCGATCAAGGCGAGGCGCTCTTCAACTCACACGAACCTTTCAACTTCTACACTTCCATTGATCTCACGAGATTGTGTGAAAGCTCTCAGTGATGATTCTGCTCCAATTCATGATTTCGCAGAAGACCCTTCTTATACAGCTCTACCATTGAATCATCGCTCAACATCTCAGCATTTTACCCTTGCAATTTATTTATTCCAGTCAATATGTTAATAGATACAGCCATGGTTTAATACTTGTTTGGTAATAAAAACGCGGCTTACCTCCTTAGAGAATCCGTCGACAATTATGACTGCGCTACTACAATTCACTCACAATTTCCACAACAATTTATTAAATAACATCACCCACAGGTATTGCTTACCTTTACATATACTCCGGTAAACTGCGTCTTTCCAGTGACAAGATCAGCTTAGGGTTATGCCATTCGATCAATTAACATAAACAACGTTCAACTCCGGAAAACACATTAACTTTCTGGTTCCATACCCCAGCAGATCGATTTTTAAAACTGTGTTCAATTTAACAATTCAACAAATGCATTCATTCCAAATTCAATGACAGCATTCAGTAAATACAAACTCATGAATCCAATTTGGAATAATCATTACAGCAAGCACCAATTAACACTACGGCAAACCCTTAATCGATCTTGAGATACATCGATATTTCACAGCAATGATTTTAACTGCATTCAACGTACTCAATTTCTAGCAACATAACTCTGCACCCATTTTTCTGCGTCCAGATTTTGGAATTGTTTTCTTATTGAAATTAATTCACTGCATTAACTAACAGCATTAACCTTTGTACAATTGCATATAGGAATCGAACCAATTGAAACTTGTCCCCATACATACCATCATTCAACTCTGAAGTATGCGCTGATACGCCTCAATCCTCTTATGCGACTGAACTGGATATACATAACAACAAATGAACGATATATATATAACAACCAAGTGTTATAAAAGTCGGCACAGGCATACATACCGCAGACATATAAACACTGTAACTTTGAATGGCTATTACAAATACGCAGACCACCTACGCCCATCTCCCAGCTAATGAATTTCCAAATGGTTATTACAGAGACACATACTACTTACACCCATTTGCACGCTAATGCAGCAATTTTAACATTATATGTCCTCCATTTTTGCCATCATACACAGAGCCATATCTCGGAAAACTCAAACATGCTACAGAACTGAATTCAACATACTTATATTCACATAAAACAATTATTTACAAGGGCTTTCCACTCATGGCCAGATATCCAAATCCATGGCCCTTTTACAAACTGCCGAAGGCTCCCAAGGAGAACCTTTGCTCACTTCTCACTCCTCTTTTTTTTCCTCTCTTTTTCTCTCCAAACCCCTTCCTATTTAAAAATCATTAAATTAAATGCTCAATCCCTTAAAATCCTCAACAACCCCTAAATCTCTCAACATCCCTAAAGGATAAGTTTTTTATCCCTAAAATCCTTCAATTTATTAACTTTCCTCATATCCTTTTATTAATAAAAGGATATTTACATAAATCCTCACCTTCTCCTATTTAATTCAAATTAATTAA
>APFE031752430.1:0-15954 GCA_000404065.3 Pinus taeda | reverse complement strand
TTCAAATAAACCCAGATCATCTTACCTTCAAGATCTCAGTCTGATCTTGTCTTTTCATTTGCCTGTAATTTTAAATGGACCTTTCTTCCCACTAGCTGTCAGCTTGTGTCTTCAAACTCTTCAACTACTTTCAGAATCTCACCACTTCTGCAAATTTGCAAATTTGTATACACGCGCCTCTTCCATTTCAGTGTACTAGCGGTCTCACTTCAATTTTAATACAAAACTCTGTTTACCTGCGTTAATTTATCTGCAATGGTTACCAATTGCCGTGCCATCGTTCTGCCTTTACTTTCATTTGCTGTACTACGTTTTGACATATTGCTATCAAATCCTCAGCACTTTCACACAAAGTCAATGTCAAACGTTTAACACACATCTAAATAGATCTGGAATTTAGAAATTTCTGGTAATTACAATCGATCATTGCAGCAACACTCAAGATTTGTATCAGAAATTTATGCAAAACAAATCGATATTCAAATTGACTGACCCAGCAATAAAACCCAACTCCACTTGATCATTTCAGACTTCGATCCACTGATCACTTCCAGCACTATCCAAAACGTAGTCCTGCACTGCATTATTAGCTCAGCGCTGTCCAATATTAACTCAACGCTTTCTGCATTACATTATCAACAGAGCATTCCGGCTCTGATACCAAAATTGACGCAAGCCTGGAGCTTGCCATACCCAGGAACTTCATCACAGTCCTTATCCAAATGTATCATCATTATATACCCAAGTCAGAACCTCAATTATTGGCAAATTCAAAACTATCACTTGCAAAAGCTTATAACATATATTCACAACTTTATCTGGTTTATAGAAACCATACTTCCAATCAATTTGCTAATTCACACAATCCCAAATTTCAATCCAATGCCACTTCAAAAATTCATAATTAAATTCATCAAACATATGATTTCACACCATTTTTTAAATTGTGATTTTAAAATCTGATTCATATAATTTGAAACCTATACCTGATCCACCATTTTCTATATTCATCATTTTGTTCCACCGGCGCTCTTCAACTCACACGAACCTTTCAACTTCTGCACTTCCATTGATCTCACGAGATTGTGTGAAAGCTCTCAGTGATGATTCTGCTCCAATTCATGATTTCGCAGAAGACCCTTCTTATACAGCTCTACCATTGAATCATCGCTCAACATCTCAGCATTTTACCCTTGCAATTTATCTATTCCAGTCAATATGTTAATAGATACAGCCACGGTTTAATACTTGTTTGGTAATAAAAACGCGGCTTACCTCCTTAGAGAATTCGTCGACAATTATGACTGCGCTACTGCAATTCACTCACAATTTCCACAACAATTTATTAAATAACATCACCCACAGGTATTGCTTACCTTTACATATACTCCGGTAAACTGCGTCTTTCCAGTGACAAGATCAGCTCAGGGTTATGTCATTCGATCAATTAACATAAACAACGTTCAATTCCAGCAAACACATTAACTTTCTGGTTCCATACCCCAGCAGATCGATTTTTAAAACTGTGTTCAATTTAACAATTCAACAAATGCATTCATTCCAAATTTAATGACAACGTTCAGTAAATACAAACTCATGAATCCAATTTGGAATGATCATTACAGCAAGCACCAATTAACACTACGACAAACCCTTAATCGATCTTGAGATACATCGACCTTTCACAGCAATGATTTTAACTGCATTCAACGTACTCAATTTCTAGCAACATAACTCTGCACCCATTTTTCTGCGTCCAGATTTTGGAATTGTTTCCTTATTGAAATTAATTCACTGCATTAACTAACAACATTAACCTTTGTACAATTGCATATAGGAATCGAACCAATTGAAACTTGTCCCCATACATACCATCATTCAACTCTGAAGTATGCGTTGATACGCCTCAATCCTCTTATGCGACCGAACTGGATATACATAACAACAAACGAACGATATATATATAACAATCAAGTGTTATAAAAGTCAGCACAGGCATACATACAACAATTGTAACATTATATGTCCTGAATTTTTTCCATCATACACAGAGCCATATCTCGGAAAACTCAAACATGCTACATAACTGAATTCAACATATATTCACATAAAACAAGCATACACACAGAACTTTACATTCATGGCCAGAAATGCAAATCTATGGCCCTTTTAAAAACTGGCCGAAGGCTGCCAAGGAGAATCCTTGCTCCCTTCTCCTCTCCTCCTCACACTTTTCTTCCCACTCCTATTTAAAAATCATTAAATTAAATGCTCAATCCCTTAAAATCCTCAACAACCCCTAAATCTCTCAACATCCCTAAAGGATAGGTTTTTATCCCTAAAATCCTTCAATTAATTAAATTTCTTCATATCCTTTTTATTAATAAAAAGATATTTACATAAATCCTCACCTTCTCCTATTTAATTCAAATTAATTAATAAAATATTAAAAATCATCACACCCCATATTTACAAATTAATATTATCACACCCCATATTTACAAATGGAGAAAAAGGTCTTGATGCTCCTGCATCACAAAGACTGTTGCGTAAACTCACACTTCTTGATATTTGCTAGAAGTTGGTGCTTCTTCAATGTTTCCAACATCTGCGTCAAATGTGAAATATGCTCCTCCTAGGTAGCACTATATATTGGTATATCATCCAAATAGACAATAAAAAATGAATCTATAAAAGGGTGAAGTACATCATTCATTAATCTGATAAACATAGCTGGTGCATTACATAGACCAAATGGCATGACTGACCACTCATACAAATCTTTCCTGGTTTTGAAGGCGATCTTCCAAGTGTCTTCTTCTTCGACTCGAACCTAGTGATATCTAGACTTCAAGCCCAACTTGGTGAAGTACTTTTCTTGCTGCAACTGATCTAGTAGATCATCTATCCTAGGTTGGGGGTATCTTTTCTTGAGTGTGATTTTGTTCAACGCCCTGTAATCTATACAAATACACTAAGTCCCATCCTTCTTCTACACAATTATGATGGGTGACTCACATGGTGATGTACTCAATCGAATGACACCTTGTTACAACAACTAATGCAACTATTTCTTCACCTAACTTGCTTCTATAACATAATTCCTATACAACCCAATATTTGGCAATGGGGAGTCTAGAAATAGTTGGATATCATGCTCCACTTCTCTCTTAGGTGGTAACCCTTTATGCTCTTGGAACACATCCATGTATACCTATAAAAACTCCTAAAATTGTTGTTTTCATTTCTTAGTATACCCCTCTAAGGATTCCTTCCCTCTCATTGACTCCTCTTCAAATTGACTTTCTCTTAAAAACAATAAAACATACTTCTTACTTGCCTTTATGCGCATTGATGATGAATTATTTTCCATCCTTGACGAGCCAATACTGGCTAGCTCTCCTAATGAATATTACATCACACATGTACATGTATGGACTCCCAAACATGACTCCACATACATGAAGGGGAACCACATCTAGGTCTACCTCATCAATAAAATCAACACTAATAGCAAATATAATTTTACACTATTTTGTTACCTTCAACTCTGCATCCTTATTTACTCGTCCCAATGGATATGGGTTTGGATGATCATGAACTTCCAACCCCGACTTATTGACCAATGCTATTGTAATGAGATTCACCTACAATCCTGAGTCAAGTAGAGCATCAATCTTTGTCTTCTTGACCTGTATCTTTATATGGAAGAGTTTAGTCATTTCTTTATCTTCCTGTCGCTGAAGGCTACTCAGATTCACCTCCTTCTGTACTGACATAAAAACGATATTCTCATCCACATTCGAGCTACTTTCAACTTGGTTTCTCAAATTAGTGGCCATGAGATTCTTCTTCTTGTTACCTTTCTTCTTATTCTTTAGGTTTAGCTTTAGATGCAACTTCCAACATTTTCCCTCTATATGGCCATTGGTGTTGCAATAGTTACAGTGGTTGTTAGGATATTTGCACTGGTGTGTTGTGGATATCGTCTTCTTATCTTTCCTCATTTTTGCTTTTTCTTCCCCTCCTTAGAAGATTCTTTTTGCTCCTTCTGCTTCGATCCAATTTATTGCGTTCTCTTCAACCCTGTGTTCTCCAGGTACTGTGCTTGTACATAAGCCTCGTCCACCGATTTGGGCTTGAACAAAATCACTTGATCATGCAGATGGTAGTGCAGACCCAACAAATACTTGAGGAATGCATCTGGGTTCTTTGGAGAGATACCCAACATTATAGCAATCTTCTTGAATTCCGTGGTGTACTCCTGCACACTTTTTCCTGGATTTTTCCTGAACTAATGCCACTGGATCCAATGGTCCTCCACATACCCAATGGGATAAAAATGTGACTTAATGAGGGTTTTCAAATCCTCCAACTTAGTCACTGGAGGTTCTCCCTCCAACCTTAGGGTTTCTGTGTGGCTCTCCCACCAAGTTAGTGCATGGCCCTCTAATTTTAGTCATGTGAATGAGATATTTTTCCCTTCCTCAATTTGATGGACACTGAAATAAAATTCTAGTTGTTGCAATCAGTGGTTCAGATTTATGGCATTGATCTCGCTATGGTACAACTTGATATCAATTTTTTCTTCCATTCTAAACAAGGACTATGATTGGTTCACAACACTCGAACTGGGTTGATCTTTTTCAGGTCCTTTCTTCAACTGGTTCTACGTTTCTCCCCGATCTAATCCTCATTCTAATTTTCCTCTACATTCGAACCCCCATCTTCTCCAAATACCCCCAACTTGATATTCAAGGCCACCATGAGAAGGGTTACATTGTGGTTGATATCCGCGACTTGTGGTTCCAACTATGTAAACCTCATCTCTCTAGGATCACGAGGTTTGTTTACAGATCTGTCAGCCATGATTAGGGTTTTATGATTTTTGGCCCCATCGATCTAGATCCCTACAATCTCCACAAAATACCCAAAGAAACCTACTCTGATACCAAATGATCCATAAAATGTCATGGATATTCCATTGGAAATTTCGTCACAACATATATGATAATATTATATTGAAAATATGAGATTATACACTATTACAATTTTATTAAACTTTAAGATCTATAGATTTAACTGTAATTAGTGCATGGATGCAAATGGAAATTATGCATAAAAGTAGAGAATGAAAAAATAAGCTCACACACACACATAAGACACAAGATATACTCTATGGGAAACCATTTCAGGAGAAAACCCAGTTGGAAGGTGAGGCCACTCTGCTCTCTTCCTCTATATGGAATATGGCTACATTTACAAATAAGTAATGCCTGTGGCTCATGGGCTACTATAGTGCACATATCCTCTTTGTATGCTCTACCTCATATCTCTCCTGTCTATCTTTTCTCATCCATGGAACAAAATTCTCTCGAAAGAATGGAAATGCCCCTTCCTCCCAATGGCCCGATTATAACACAGCCCGATAGCCTACTAGTGGTTAATTTTGACTACATCAACTCTTAACTAGAGTTACAATATAGACTCTTCTATAGTATTTTACATCATAATAATGTGGCTAGCCTATTTTCCACGAATAATGGGGGTTGGAGCAACATCCTCCCAAACTATAGGTGTGAAAACAGGAAAGTCAACTTTTGAGTGGCATAACTTTTGCATATAGAATCCGATTGACGTTCTTCTCACGCCGTAATAAACAATTTTTTACCCCCCAAAAACATCATTTGATGCCTCAAAAGGCTCCCGGAAGGTTTCAGACCCCGTTTTGCCAAACTGGGTCCTGTCGGTAAGAACGATCCCATGAGATCATTCCTCCACTTTTTCCGCTCAAAATACATCGAGATGGATGAAAAAAAATATAATGATCCAATACCACTCAAATCTATACTGGTGTTATTCAACTCTATTTTGATAACAAAGTAACCTATTACAATTGGCCTCCATGTATTAATATTTCATGTTCATGTGAGGAGACCACTTTCATTATGGGATTTATATTTTAAATTTAACAATTCTCAATTAAACAAATTTCATTAATGGGATAATGGGGAATAATATATGTAAAAATAGAAAGGATTGTTTGAAGCAATTAAAAAAAGAAGTAAATACATTAGCATTTAGTTTGAGAATTGCTAGAAAACAAAAAGAGTAATAACTGAAATGAAACATAGTCCTTGCCTCTACCACTAATTAAGTGGGGTCCACATTTTGTCTGGATTTTCATCTTCACACATTCTTACTCCGCATGACTTCCTCTATACAACCACCTGCACACAAATTCCTCTCCACACGCTTTGGGATAGATTCCATCAACACTTTTGTGGTTGTCAAAGTGTAGATATTTTCTTGTATTGCAAAACAAATACAATGTCAAGCTCCTTTTAGAAGCGATACTTTTGATTTTATGATTTTTTAATGATTTCTACATTTATCTGGGATGTTTTTGCCTCAATTTTTACATGTTATTTTCAAAATGTTAGCCATAAAATATTTAATTTCCGCTAGACATTTAAGGATTATGCTAGAGGGACGTAAAAAAGTGAAAGCATAATAATAATAATGGAATTTTCAATTTTCATAATTTATTCAATACACACCTCAGTAGAATGGAGTAGCAGAAAGAATGAACGAGACGATAAAAGAGAGAGTAAGGAGCATGATCAATGCTCCTAGGTTAGGAAAGGAATTATGGATAGAGGTAATGGATGCTGTCTATTACTTAGTAAATATATCACCCTCATTAGTGCTAGATGACAAGACTCCACATGAGGTATGCACTAGTAAGAAACCCTCTCTTGATAATCTTAAGATATTTTTCTGTAATGCTTATGTACACATTCCAAATGAGAATAGGAGTAAGTTGGATAAGATTGAAAATCACATCTTTATTGGATATAAATATGGTCTAAAATTTTATAAGCATTGGGACCTAAAAACTAAGAAGGTTGTGTATAGTGTAGATTTGGTATATATACAAATCAAAGACGTTTTCAAACATGAAGTCCTACCAAGGGAGACTGAACCAAAAAAAAATAGAGTTTGAATTCAACGATGATGAATCAAACTCTCTAGAAGAACAAGAATCAGAAGAAAAAGAACCACATACTCTAATATTTAGGAGATTGGTTTGGGAAATAAGGAAAATAGAAAGGTATACTCCACCTTTTTTCAATTCAAACTTTTCCTTGTTTATTACTAATGATGATCCTAGAACTGTTAGGGAAGTAATTTCTTTAGAGGATGGAAAACTTTGGAAAAAGCCCATGGTTGAAGAAATGGCATTCTTAGACAAGAATGAGGTTTCAAATTTACTGAAGTTGCCACTTGAAAGAAATCCCATTTGCACCAAATGGGTGTTTAAGAAGAAGTTCATTGTAGAAGGTAGAGTGGAGAAATAGAAAGCTTGGTTAGTAGCAAAAGGTTATTCCCAGGAAGAGGGAATCAAATTTGGTGATATGTTTTCTCTTGTTTCCAAGTTCACTTCTACTATATTTATTTTATCTACTATTTTTGCCTTTTATTTTGAAGTAGAGTAAATAGATGTGAAGACACCATTTGTATATGGGAATATGGAGGAAAACATCTACATGAAGCATCCAAAGGGTTTTATTGTTAAATGAAAGAAAGAGCTTGTATATAAGTTGAAAATGTCCATGTATGAGTTAAAGCAATCACCAAGGTTGTGGTATAAAAAAAATTGTACTTATATATTTTGACTTGGCTTCACAAGGAGAAATGTGGATTACCATGTGTATTACAAATTAGTTGGTGATCATCTTATTTATTTGGTGTTGTATGTGGATGATATGTTGTTGATTGGAAATGATAATGAAATCATCTAGGAAGGGAAAACTCAATTGTCTTGTAAATTTTACATAAAAGATATTAGTGCTGCAATATCATTTTTGACATGTAAGTTAAAAGATATTGGACAAACACGAAACTTTGATTAACTAAGAGGAAATATGTTAAGATAATTATATAGAGCTTCAATATGAAAGATTGTAAATTAGTAAAGGTCCTTATTATAGTAGGAGTAAATTTATCTACAGAACAATGTCGCATGACACAACAAGAAGAAGAGAGCATGTCCTGTGTTCCATATGCTAGTGCAATTGGAATTTTGATGTGTACAATGGTCTATATTAGATCAGACATTTCACATGCAATGGGAGTGTTGAGCAGGTATATGTCAAAACTAGGGAAGGAGGATGGGAAAATAGTAAAGAGGGTTTTCAATTATTTGTGTGGCACTATTAGTTATGGATTATACTACCAAGTAAGACCAATATTAGATAGATTGTTGGACATACATGGATTTGTTGATGCAAACCAGGCTAAACATATGGATTGTAGAAGATCTATAGGTGGGTATGTGTTTAACCTCTTTGGAGAAGCAATCAATTGGATGAGAAAGATATAATTTGTAGTGGTATTCTCAACTATAGAAGGTAAATACATGGTAGCCACTTATGCAAGCAATGAAGCCATATGGTTGCAGAAATCGTATTCATGTATAGGTGTGGTGTGGCAAGTTGTGAGGATAGATTGTGATGATCAGAGTGCAATATTCCTGGTGAAGAACCCAACATGTCATTGCATCAAGAGGTGATCTACCACCTAGTATGGGGGAGATGTGGTAGTGTTTGTAAATTAGTGTAAACATTTAAATGTTATATCAATATGGGGGAGCTGATGTAGTGATTATAAATGAGTGAAAATTTAAATGTCAACAAAATATGGGAAAGATGTTGCAGTGTTCGTAGAATGAAACATTAGATCAAAATAATAATAATAAAGCATAATGTAGGCTTAATTAAAAAATTAATAAAAAGTATAAAGTACTAAAAATAACAAGGGTAATAGCTGTAATGCAGCATAGTCGCTGCCTCTACTACTAATTAATATATTAGAGGTTGTGCAGAGTGTGGGGAAAATCCACAAATCAAATCTCTCTGTAAAATCAAAGCTTTCCACACAAAGCTCCGCACACAGTGAAATCTCTCTCCACAATGAAAGAAAATAACTATTCACACTAACTACAAAAATAAGGGAATCAATTTTGAGATGCAATGATTTCAGTTTTTGTGTCACGTTATTGATCACACACAGGTTCCATAAAAAGGATTTCTTCCCTAACCAACCCTAGGTTTTTTTGCTGTAACTCAACTTGTTGATGGACAAATAAGTCAAGATTCTCTTCCCACCATTCCAAAATAGTACTCTTGAGAATCCTTGTCACCATTATCTAAAAACCCTAATTAACTTTCGATTCCCAGCTATAGAAGCATTTCTTGGCAAAAAGTTTTATAGTGATGACCTAGGGTTTGACCACAGGGTGAAAACAAAGGGTTTGTGATAGGCTAGCATGTCACCGACATTTTCAATTCTCTGCAAGGGAAGAAGTTCTCACCCGAGGGTGATGAAACTTAACAAGGTAACAAGATTCATTCCATTAATTAAAATATACATTAAAGTCATAAATATTCCACCGATATATAGGATAACCCTTGCGCAAAAGAAAATAGATGCATAACAAATATTCTAACATAGTACTTTAAGATTTTAAAAGGGGTTATACAACACAACCACATTCAATCATAAACACATATACATAAATCCCCGCTACAAACTCCCTTGAATATCAACTCCTAAGACATTCAAGCATTACATCATAGATCCACAAAGACTCAATGAGATATTTTCTTAAACTTCATCCAAACTCTCACCACAGGATCACATTACATCAACTTACATCGAACTACAACATAATAGATATATATAAAGCTCAATTTTTTATTCTAGCAGCAAGACGACCCTTATCTGATCTCTCTCTTTGTAACTTGTTCTATGTGGTTGTATATATATTCCACTCCTTGGATCTTGTCCACGCTTGCTTAATCTGGTCCAACTTAGCTAGCTTGACAAAATGTATCTGCTTGGTCCACTTTTCACTTGATTTCTTCAAACTCAACATCTTGACCCTTCTGATGTGGTTTGGATGAGTTCCATAGTAACTATTCACTTTCATTGATTGTCACTTTCTTCATTCTGTTTCTTCTTTTTGACTTGTTTAACCACTTTCTTTACCATTTGCGCTTCTAATCTCCACAACTCTTTTTTTTCAAAACTGGTCAAAATTGATCGCAAAAAAAAATGACCCAACATGCAAGCTTACTTTATTCAAAGTTTGGACTCAAATATCCTTCTCACCCTTTGATATTATCACAATTATAATTCATATAACAAACTAATATGAAGTTCAAGACCATGATATGTCATAGTTTCAATTAAATCGAAGTATAGTTTTTTGGCTTGATGATTCCCACAACATGCTTTTGAAATATAACCTTAGATTACTATTTCCCTTTTTGGCATGCACTTTCTAGAATCTTAAACTTATATTTATCTAAGCTCATAAAGAAAAACTTTACATGTATTCTTTGTTTAGACATGGAGGGGATATATGGAGACTCTTAAAGGTTTGTTATTGGCAAGCACTTAGGAACGACCATTATGTCTAAGGATTTTATAAAATCACACAACCTATTAATTTAACCTTTCATCTTGATGCAGGAGCATCAAGACCCTCTTCATTTGTAAATATGGAATAAAAAGGGGGGTGTGATTAGTTTAAAATATTTAGTTATTTTTAATAAAATAGGGAGTGTTTTAGGCATAAAAGCAATAGATGTGGATAAGGAAAGATTTTCTATTTTAGAACAGGGAAAAAGATGGGAAAAAGCCTCAAGATGCTTTTCACCATGTGTATGCATTGCATGTAGACTCTTAGAGGTTTTAGTTGAGTGATTTTAGGATTTTTTAATCATGTTAAGTTTTATAAATAATGTAGCTTCAAGGACATTGAGGATCAGAGAGTGAGAGAGAAGGAGTGAGAATGAAGAATGAGAGGCCATGAATAGGCCATGAATTCTCTTGTAAATATTTTATTTCTTAATTAATTATTCTCATATTTTTGTGTGCATATCCATCTGATTGATACACACTTCTCATCAGATTGCTTAACTTGAATTCTCATCAGATTGAATTCTCTTTGAAATAAATTGTGAGCATTGGCATAAGTGCGAATCCCTTTAAATTTGTGAGTTATAAAGTTACACTATATGTTGGGAAAAAAATTT
Source organism: Pinus taeda (assembly GCA_000404065.3). Classification (NCBI taxonomy): domain Eukaryota; kingdom Viridiplantae; phylum Streptophyta; class Pinopsida; order Pinales; family Pinaceae; genus Pinus; species Pinus taeda. The sequence continues at coordinate 4,849 of APFE031752430.1, read as the reverse complement.
CCTGCAGTAATTGGTAGAATATGAATTTTCCAGGAATGTGAAATTATAAGCTTCCGCACATGTGTTGAAAATTTCCGTGTGTTGAAGTGGAATTGGGCAATTATTTGAGGTGCATGCTTTTATATGCATGAGTTGCAAAACATCCTGGTTATATGCAGGCCTGCCCTGCATCAGAAACAAGTCATAAAATTTATTATGTGGCACATTTAACTTGATTTAACATTTATTCAGATTCATAAAATGTTGTGTTTCTTAGAATAAAGTCATTGTATATCTATTAAAAGAGATATATCAAATATGTATGCCTAAACATTAACAACTGATAAAAAATGTGAAATAAAATGAGTAAATGAAAAAGAGTGCATGAGCTTAAATTGAAGATAGTGTAACTTAAAATAAGGTTTTATAGTATCATGAAAGTTTAAACCACACTATTAAAATTGATGGTATGATATACAAATAATAGAAGATGTAATTAATGAAGAGATAATAGATTCAAGCAACCTAGTTCAATGCATGTTTATAAAATATTGTATTTTCACTTTTGTAGACAATATATATCGATGGAATTCAACAGATGATAAATGAATTGTGTAAGTACACCATGGTTGCAAAAAAAATAATGAAATAGTTGAATATATGAATCTGAAAATCCTTATATAAAATGCTATGAAGTCAAAAATATTTATAAAATAGAGTTAGAGGTTCTTGAGGCCTTCTCCATCATCAAATTATCAGGAAAAAAATATATTGAGAAATTTTGTTAAGATGCTCAAATATTTAAAATAAATGGAAAAATGACATATATAAGTATGCATTTTATGAATACCTAATGAAATGTATTTTAAGATTGATACTGAAAGTTGTTTTATGCGAATGGACTTATTTTAAACCTTGACTATGATGGATATCATACCTTTATTAATTAGAGATATATAATAACTAACATAAATGAATAATTACCATAAACTCTTGAACTTATGTGTAAAAAGAGTTGAACAAAGAAGGAATGTTTGCAAGTCACAAAGATATTTCAATTGTTAACTTAAATGAAGTGTGTATGTGTTTATTGAGCTAAATCAAATATCTATGTCCAATATTTTGTAACTCATAAATAATGTAAAATAGAGTGTAATAGATTCACGTATTATTCACGACCTAATAAAACATAAGTTTTCATATTAACATATAAGCTTGAGCGATGCTATTAAAACATATGATGTGATATCCAGGTATGAAAATATGTAAATAATGAAGAATAATTGTATGGAAGAAATCTACAGCAATGGAAATTTGGAAATGGTTCAATATATAGAATTAAATCTAGATTCTTTCTTGAAGAAAGAATACTTAAAGAAAGACATCAAAGATAACAATGGTCCTTTTTCACTTCCCTGTATATTTTGTTTGTAGCAAATCATAATCCTTTTGAAATTTAATAGTACAGTTGTATATAAATACTATAAATATTAATTATCTCTAAGATTACATTTCTTGGCATAGGCAAGTTTAACAAAATTAAGGAAATGTTGAATTTGAGCATTATCGCATTTAGGAAAATATGTGGGTTAAACATATAATGGTTAGTTTTCTCCATCACGATATGTTTTGGAAAACTATAACAATGCAATATAATAAAAGCTTGACAATGCTTCCTAATGGATATGTTCAAGGTTTATGAATATCTCTCACACTAAACCAAATTAATTCTTTCTAAAATTTCTTTTGAGGTATAAAAAAATATTTCCAATAATGACATAAATTCACATGGATAATCTCTTTTATTTTAAGTTACACCATTTTCAATTTATACAGCACATGCCCATATTTAGGATTACTCTATAGATGTTCATATTAAGGAACCTCTTAGCATTATCCTTAACCTTGAAAAAACAAAACCTAATTTCAGCTCTTATAAAAAGTCCCCTTCTTTTAGGGAAAAGTGGGGTCAATTTAAGCTTGTCAAAATTGCATCTTAAATTTTATTCTTCACGACAAATGAGAGCATCTTCATGGCCTTTTACAAAACCCTTGTGAATATTTATAAAACATAATGCAACATAGAAAATAATAACAGAATGATCCTTTTGATCAATGTTATTTTTATATCGCAAAATGAATCATGGGTATTGTTCTAAGAGATTTGTTGTTTCTCATTGAAATTTTGATCATTGAAACACATGGTCAATAGTAGATAATGCAGAAAAAAATATCTTAGAAGACCATGAAAAACAGAACTAGCATATCATTTAAAAAGCATCCTCTCACTTATTTCTATTAGGTAAAAAAATATTATCTAGAAATGAAAAAAATAAAAGATATGCCTAAAGACATTGAAGGATCCTCCAGAATTCTACTAGCAACACAATCTTCTCCTCCTCGATTATCTCCTCTTCAATTAGGTGCACTAGCATGATAATTGATACATCAGTGGTATAGGCAATTATAAATGGTGGAATTAATATAAGAGGCATGGGTATATAATGTATATAAGTTACCTCCAATCCATACAATCCCATAAAGCCTTGAATTATTCATTGCAATTGTTCTCATAAAAACTAATAAAACACATAAGAAAATACACTAGAGAAATTGAAATGCTATTGGAGACTAAAAATTGGTCCCATGTATTAAAAGTATGTGAGAAATCATTGCCATAAAACCTTGACTCACTCTAAAAATGAGGGCCAATTGGATGTTTGGTCATTATATAGAATGGGAAAGCCTTGTTTCTATGGATTTCCCCTTTAGTTCATAGTGACTAATGATATAACATATAAAAATATTAATTTAATATTTGGGATAAACATTATTAATTACTATTTCGATATAAAAATTCACCAACTCAAATTTTTGAACCCTCAAATTTTAACCATGGGAAATAATTTTCCCGTAAAAATTTCAATCCATTAATCGAGAATAGAAATGAATTACAACTAATAATATGGATGAGGAAGTTTTAGAAAAATTTATACCTAAATAAAAAGAGAAAAACATTCAAAGTTGTTGCAGTTAACATAAATACAACACCACCAATATGTCTGTTGCAAATTAAAAATTAAAGTTTATTCTACTCCAAGAGTTAGGTACAAATATTATAATAATGCAATATGGTAATATATGTAATAATGAAACTATAGTAAGCTTGTGACCAAAATTTGGACTTTTAATAGTGAAATATAAACTCAAGCCTGAAACCGAAATTGATCACTTTTGAACCAAAATTTATTACACTTCCCGAAAATGAAGCAAACAAATCAAGAGGGAAAGAATTCTTGAGAAAATGGAATGTAAAAAAAATTAGGAAACATAATGAGAAGAGTTACCTATAAGATTGTATGGTGAACCTTGAATTTTAACTTCAAATAATATGATATTTTTCAAAAAAATCTCCTGTACTACATATGACTATTATTATTACCATTAAAAATATGAAAACTAAGAAAATGGAAAGTATACGATTCAATCACTAAATGAGATCTCATATCCCAAAATTAATTCAAATAACACGATATAGTGGTCAACGAAAAAAACAATCTCATTTTAATCCAAATGAGGAAGGAAAAATTCCTACCAAAATATCCATTTTTGGAAATTGAGTTGAATGGAAAGTTGTAAGCTTATTTATTTTTTTCTAGTCTCCCTCAAAATAAGCTCATGCGAACCTCCACAGCTAACTTTTTTATAAAATAAATTTGGAGTAGTTATTAGTAATTAACTATGATGAAAAACTAGTTTCTCCAAAATACAAAAATTAAAGCCTTAATTTTTGTCCATGGCCAAAAGTGCGCCCCATTTTTCCAGTCATGATTAATGTAATTAAATAGTGCAAGCATAATATATAACAAGGTTATAATTTATTTGGTTTGTATGTTTTTTTATCCATTGAGAGAGGTATCACGGCTCCCTGTTTTATATAGACATAATGTATAACAAAGTTATAATTTATTTCATTTTTATGTTTTTTTAGAGACGGAAATGAGAGAGGTATCACCGGTTCCTATTATCATCGATTGATGTAAGTCTACACTTGCCATTCATTTTATTTCTATGGTTTCCATAGTTTCTCTTAATTTAATTTTAATATTTTTTTTTAATTAAATTGAAAATAAATTCCAAAATAGATATGAATATCATTCTTCTAATAGAAAAAGTAGATATTCCATAGTAATAACCTAATTATTATGTTGGTGGTAGAGATTTAACTTTCATGGAATATGTTAGAATATCCATAATAGTAATGCTATATGACGATAAGATTTGTGTGCAAGGAAGGTATGCTTCTTTAATTAACTTATCTCAAATTAATTAACTTAAGAAAATTTCATATCAATACATGTCACATTGGAAATGACGTATTGATAAGCTATGGTACAGGTAAATGGTATTGGTCCTTGGAAGAAGAGATATTTAGAATTTAAGAGTATCCATTGGAAGTGGGAGTGGATATACATGGCTAAAGATATTGTTATATTTTATATAACTCTTATATTAATTCTTTTTATAACAATAATAAAGTTATAATTCAGACAATTGTTATGATTCTTTTAATGTGGACAACGTCACATGTATAATGGGTTTAGAGTTTTGATTGTTGTCACACTTTGATTGCTAAAGGTATTTATCAAACATTGGAATAGAGATGTATGTGTTGGTTATAATAAAAACAATAAATCATTTTATAGTAAAAAATAAATTCGATATAGTATATTTTAATTTACTTTTGTAACAAACTTTTTCATTAAATTGAAAATGAAAAATGTGAAAACTTCATTTCAAATAAATCTCAACACTAATATTGAAAATAATACTAGCACCAATCTATTATCCATTGATGATTAAATTGATA
>APFE031752427.1:10240-64259 GCA_000404065.3 Pinus taeda | reverse complement strand
TCCAGGTGGACTTGGCACGTGGCCATCAATATCCACCTGGATCACCAGGCCTCGAGCTTTCCCATTGTGCATCTCTGTAATGACTTCCTCAAGCTCTTCCTCTATCACTGGTCTGTTAAGATTGTAATTGTCTTCTCTAGAGACCAGTTTAGGAATGTACTGTGTAAGTTTTTCAGTAAATTGTGATCCATTTAATGTAGTTTCCTCAAAAATTCTCTAAAAATGCTGAACTAGAACCTCTTCCATCTCTTCATGACTGCTTCTTTCTACACCATGATGATCTGTAAGTTTCACAATTCTGTTGTTGTTTTTGTGAGTTATGGTGGATCTGTGAAAGAATTTGGTGTTTCAATCCCCTTCATTAATCCATTGGACTCTGGATTTCTGTCTCCAAAATATTTCCTCTTGTAGACATCTTCTTTCCCATTCATGGTGAAGTGACTCTGCTATCTCTTTCCTTTCCTCTGTGTAGCCTTCTGTGATAAGGATTTGATTTATTTCCTTCACTTTCTTTTCCAGTTCTCCTTTAGCTTTGAATTTGTTACTAAATTCATTTTTATTCCACTCTTTGAGTTTGCCTTTAATGTGTTTTAGCCTGTGATGTAGAAGGAACATCTTTATACCTTACAGGTGTATCTCTTCTTTGCACCATTTTTCAACATTTGTGAGGAAATCTGAGTGCGTGAGCAAACGTTCTCAAACCTGAATGGGATATTCCTTGGTTTGCCAATTAAAGAAGCTTCCAACTAGATGGGCCAGTGGTTTGAACCTCCAAAAGGAAGGATGAACGATGTCAGGCCACTCCCCATGAGTAGAAGTTCCTCTGAGATAATAAATATATCTAATTTTGAGGCTACTTGGGTAGAGCCACCTCTTCTGTTATTCCAAGTGAAAATACCATTTCTAGTGTCCATATCAACCAATTTCGTATTGGTGAGAAAGTTCTGGAAGGCAACTGAATCCCTACCAAGTGTTCTAGTTCCCCCTTTCTTCTTCGTGAGTGATTTATTATGTTAAAAATTCCCTCCCCCCCCGCGAATCCAGGGTAAAGCTTGGTATCTCTTCTTCATATCTTCTACTGTCGTGAGGAGCCAAATTTTGTCCTCCACTAGTTGAGGACCATATACATTGGTGATCATGTAACAGTACCTGTCACCTATAGGTTGGATAATCAAGGAGAGGTGGTGTATGGGCACCTCCACGTCAAGCATACCGAATTTTGCAGATCCCATAGAGTGAGAATGCCACCAATAGATTTATTTGCCTTGACCTCAAGATATTCATATCTATTTAGCCATTTTCTATGTTTTTCTGTAACCTTCTCCATTGAGCATTTTGTTTCCTGTATACACACTATGTCAGGTTTTTCCTCTTTGATCTTATTGCTTAGATTCCTCTGTTTTCTTCTACTCCCTAGTCCTTTGATGTTCCAGGTTGTGATCTTCATTTAGGTGAGGTTTTGAAGGAGTAACTCGAAAGGTCTCTCATCCTTCCTGAGTCAATCATGAGTTTGCTACACTTTAGCAGCAATTCTTTCTGTCTCTTTCTTCCTCTCTTCCTTCCTAGGTTTTTTGCCAATTTTCCCATTATTAACCCTATTGAGGAAGCCCCTTTGTTTTCTTGGTTTTCATGTCCTCTTTTGACTCCTATAGCTTTTTGGTGTAACTTGTTAAGGAATATCTATTTTACCTTGTCTACCTCCTCCTCTGGTATAGAGTTTATTCCCAAGTTTTCGCCTTGTTCTAGAAACTTTTCTAGCTCTACGTTCTCCCTTTCCAAGATCTCCTATAAGTCTTGGCCCTCTATGCCACTTTCACTTTGATTCATTTCATGGTCTTTTTATATTTCCATGGTTCTCAGTGGGTCTATTGTGTGTTCATTCTGTTCGTGTGTGAACTCCATGCTGGTCCCTTGTCCTCTCCCTCTTTTTTCCTGATTCTCTATTTTCCTTTGATTTCCCTCAGCTTCTTCTCTTTCTTCAAAGATCTCAAATCTATTGTGACTTCTTGTTTTGTTATCATTGGGATTCTTTTTTATCTACATTCCCCCTCCTTTCCCTCCCACTTTAGTAAAACCTGTATGGTCTTTTTCTTTACTGGTGCTTATATGCTCCTCCCTTTTATTAAGAGGACAATCTCTAAATAGGTGTCCATTCTCATGACATTTGTGACATTTGAACGAGATATGCTCATAGTCGATTGTCTAAACCCATTCGTCATCATAAACTTCTAGAATGACCTCATCTAGAAGGGCTCCTGATAGGTCCATCTACACAATATACAAGCATAGGAAGTATACTTATCTCATAGTGTTGCCTCTAAAATCTTTTAAAAATGACCTATTTTCTTACCTATAGCTTTGAAAGACTCTGTCATCCAATTATCTGGAGGTAAGGAGTCTAGTTTAATCCATACTAGTACCGATGTGAATGTTTCTCACTTGGGCACAAATTTCATTGTCCATGGCCGCATATATAGACCAGTTGCTGCATAGAAGTATGGTCCTCCTTCAAAAATCCTATCTTTGTCCTCCATGTTCGTGAACACCACTGTGAAGAAACCTTTGGATCTAAGATGTATATTTAACTCCCCTTTTGGTTTCCATTTGTATTTTATCCAACCGTACAATGCTTTCTTTGCCGGCTAGATTCCCATAAACTTGCATATTATAGCATAGTTTGCCATATGATCCCTATGCTCTTGCAGTGCTGGATCATTCAATATTACTCGCAATTTAGTATTGGTCTTGGGTTTACAGGGCCCCATCTTGGTTCTATTCTCTGTTCCTTGACCTTTTCCTTCTGATTTCTCTTCTTTCTAGTCTTCCTCGTGGGTCCCTTGCTCTACATGGGTATTGCTCCCTTCCACCTTCTAGGTTTCAATATTTTTTATTGTGTCCTATCAGCAGTGTATAGGCTTGTTCTTTTTCCTTGCCCTTCCTCTGTTTGAAACTACATTGTTGTAGGAGGGAGTGGAGCTCCTTCCTCCCTGCGCTTCCATGGTTACCTGTTTACATCTGTCACTTCCTATGTTAAACCCTAGAACCAGGTCTTCTTCCTCCACTGTCTTTTTTCTTACATCGTTCCTCGCCTAAAAAAAAACTCAGAAATTATTGTCTTTCACATATGTCATGTCAACTCCCTTGGACCCCTATTTTACCCTTCATTACAATTAATTTTATTTTTAATATTTAATGTAGTTTTGGGTTATTTTGGCACCATTCAAACTTAAGGTAGGTAAATTATATTATTAAAAAAATTGTGGGTGCCTAGTCACACCTATATCTCTTTTGAATTTTAGAGGAGTTTTATTGCCATACACATATGACATGGAAATTCAATGTTAATTATTTAAAATCAAATTTCCTCTAATTGAATGTAAGCAAGTGTGCACTCCAAGAATGCTTTTTGGTGTACACTCCCTTAATTTGGAGTCTCTATCATTGACCAATACATTGACACATATTCCAATATTCCATTTAAAATGACATATATCACAATGTATATAAGTATATTTGTGAGAGGACATGTCCATGAAAGGAGGTGTACCCTCCAAGAATGCTACTTAGGGTACACCCCCATGATGTGCAGTATCTATCATTCACCAATATATTGACACATATTTCAACATGCCATGTAAAATGGAATATATCACAATGTGCATAAATCTATTTCTATGTACATATAAATATTCTAAAGTTGCATTACATATATCAATGTAGTGCCATGATAAGTACAACAATCTCAAGGCATGCTACATGCTATTTGGAACTCATGGATAAGGAGTCAATTTAGTACTAACACATGAGACTAACACCTAGAGTGGCTAGTCCAACCCATTTAAAAGTAATTAAGTGATGCATAAGAAGTGATCTATTAAGGGTCAAATAATATATATATATATATATATATTATATAAAATTTAATATATATATATATATATATTATATATATATATCTAAGAAGGCTGCAAATTAATGGAAATTGTGGCATGATTTTGGTAAAATCAAACTAATTTTTTGAAAATCATAGCTATAGTTGTAAATCTTGAAGATTCTAGGTGGCCTAGGGGATTTTGATTGTGATGAATCCATTTATACGATAAAAACAAGATTCAAACTGCAAATTAGACACAACACTTATATATAAATTAGTTTATATAAAATATTATAATAAATAAGAAGTTATTAAAAATATATAATACTTTAAAAGTAAAAAAAAAATCTAAATTTAAGTAAAAGTAAAAATAAGTAAAATAAAAATAAAATAAATTATGTGAACATAAATAAAAGTAAACAAAATTTCTTGGAATCATAAGTTTTGAGTGTATATCCCAAAAAATTTGCCAAAATAAGTACCTCATAATTGAGTCCAACAACTCATAATGAGTGGTCAAAAATACTAAGTAACAACTACATGTAAGAGGATATTTGGATGAACACAAGTGTGCTCTCTAATAATTCTGCTTGGTCATTTTCTAATACATTAACACATACTCCAATATAATTCCATGTAAAAAGGTTGGGATCCCGATGTATATGAATCTATTGTGAGAAAATATGTCATGGACCCAAGTGTTCCCTCCAAGAATGCTCCTTCTATGCTCCTCTTTAGAGGCCCATGTTGTGGAGTCTTTATCATTGTCCAATACAGTGACAAATATTCCAATATGCCATGTAACATGCATAGATCCCAATGTATATAAATATATTTCTGTGACGAGTCTTTATCATTTTCCATCACATTGAACAATATTCCAATATTCCATGTAAAACAGCATAGATCTCGATATATATAAATGTATTTGTGAGATGATATGTCCATGAGAGAAAATGTACCCTCCAACAATGATCTTTGGGGTACACACCCACTTTGTCATTGTCCAATAAATTGGCACATATCATAACATGCCATGTAAAATGGCATAGGTCCCAATGTATATAAATTTATTGGGGAGGCCACAATTAATCCTCAAAAATAATTGAAATTCTACCATGATTTGGAAAAAATGGGATGAGCCAATTTTGAAATTTGTCAACATTTTCTATTTGGCTATCCAAGGGGTTCATGATGGTGTTGAATCCATTTCCACCAACTCCTATATTTTTTAAATATTTTTCTCTTGAACCTATTTCCACCAACTCCCATCTTTTTTTAAAATTTTCTCCACTTTGGTTGAAATTATAGGCTATAAATTTATTTCTGAGAGTATTTGTGGTTACATAATAAATTGACACATATTCCAATATATCATGTAAAATAGCATAGTTAAAAATATATATTAATCTAGTTGTTAGAGGATATGTCCATGAACTCAAATGTTCCTCAATGAATGCTCATTTAGAACAAACCCATGAATTGGAGGTCCAATACATTGATACATATTCCAATTTCCATTTAAAATTGCATAGCCCCAAATATATAAAAATCTATTTGTGAGGGGCTATCTCAATGAACGCAAGTGTGCCCACCAAGAATGTTCCTTCATGTACACATTCTTGATGTGAAATCTCTCACATTGTCCAATATACTGGCACATATTCTAATATGTCATGTGAAATGGCATAAATCCCAATGTAAGCAAGTGTACCCTCCAAGAATGATTTTTGGAGTACACTCCCATAATTTGGAGTCTCTATCATTGTCCAATACATTAACACATATTCCAATATGCCATTTAAAATGACATATATCACATTTCCTTTGCTCCTGTTGTTTTAGAATTTGTTGGCAGTGGCAATGCCAACATTTGTCTTGTGAAAATTCACTCACAATGGAGATGTAAGCACTCCCCTTCAAAATCGCTCATTCCTAAAAATTGCTAAGAGTGGAGATGTCAGCTACATCTACTTGTTGCTATGTTGTAATTATTGTTGGATGTCACGATAGATCATCAACACATTAACTGCTTTGGGTTTGTCCTGATTAGCCTTGCTACCATTCCCTATTGCATAATTTAGTTGGAATTTAAAACGCTAGGATTTGATCCTAGATCTTTCCAGGAGAATACAAATGAAATCTTGTGAGTCGTTACTAGTTTTGCATGCAAAATAACCAAACATACAAATGAAATTACCAATTTACAAAGTGAAATAAGTTAAATCAGTGGAGAGGGGAAATCATTACAATTCGGGGAAATCATGTTTTAAACCATGATTAATCGATGAATAACATAATAATGGAAGTGTAAAAATCAATGATTTGACATTACACTTACCAATGGCATGTTTGCAAACCTTATCATTGCCGCTGACGTGGTTAGCACAATTCCAAAATTTAAATTTGAAATTTGTTTTTGGTGCTCACAGTTAGCCTATCAATTATATTGGAAATTTTGATAAGCCCATTGTCAATGAATTTCTTCAGAAAACATTATCGGAACATTAAAGCACACATAGCCCCACTATCAATAATTTCCCTATTTGTTACAACTAAAATGTTGACACTGAAACATTGAGCACTTTCTGAAATTTTTCAAAAATAGAGTTAATGTGATAACACAATCTTTGTTACAATGTCACAATAAAACCTACAATAGACATGGTTGACCATGGTTTATTTCCATATTGAGACAATTTTTCTCACAATGTGACGTTGGACTATGGTTGACCATGGATGAGCATGGTTGTCACAATGTAACGTTGCACCAAGGGATTGATAAACCCAAGGGAATGATAGTATAAACCCAAGGTATTATAAACCCAAGGGAATAATATTAAACCCAAGATATTATTATTAAAATCCCAAGGGATAAATATTATAAAACCTAAGATAAATACTATAAAGGTATTGGACCATGGTTGATGATTATTGATTTTCATATTGATACAATATTTATCACAAAGTGACATTGGATCATGGTAGACCATGGATGGCCATGATTGATTTTCATATTAAGAAAATCCTATTATAAAACCAACGTATATAAAAGTTAATATAAATATTATAAACCCAAAAATAAACATGGTTGACTATGGTTGACCATGGATGATTTCCATATTGACACAATCTTTGTCACAATGCTACATTGGACTATGGCTGAATTTCATATTGAGACAACCTTTGGAACAATGCAATGTTGCATGATGGTTGCCCATGACTATATACCCATGGGATTTATATTGAACCCTAGGATTAATATTATAAATAATATGAATAATATTATACCATAGGAATATGAACCCTATAAACCCAAGGGATTGATATTATAAACCCAAGGGATCAATACTAAAAACCCAAGGCATTATAAACCAAAGGGAATAATATTAAAACTAAGGGATTGATGTTATAAACCTAAGACATATAAACCCTAAGAAAAATATTATAAACCCTAAAATAAACATGGTTGACCATGATTTATTTTCATATTGACACAATCTTTCTCACAATCGAATATTGACCATGGTTAATTTTCATATTGAGACAATCTTTGTCACAATGCGACGTGGGTCCATCATTGACCATGGTTGATTTTCATATTGAGAGTCTGTGTCACAATGTGGAACTCGACCATGGTTGACGATGGATTACCATGGTTGTCACAATGTGACATTGGAGCAAGAGACAATCTTTGTCACAATGTGACCATGATTATGGACCATGCTTTACCATTATTGGCCATGGTCAACCATGGTTGAAAATTGTTAACTATGGCGGAACATGATTTTTTTCATATTGAGACAATCTTTGTTACAATGTGACATTCAACCACTTTTTATCATGTTTATAAATCCAACAGGTTTCTATTAAACCCTAGGATTATTATTATAAACCCTATGGATAATATTATACCATAGGAATATGAACCCTTAGATTAATAAATCCAAGGGATTGATATTATAAAACTAAGGAATTAATATTATAAAATCAAGGTACATAAACCCTAAGATAAATAATATAAACCCTAAAATAAACATGGTTGACCATGATTGATTTTCATATTCACACAATCTTTGTCATATTGCGACATTTGACCATGATTTATTTTCATATTGAGACAATGTTTGTCACGATGCGATGTTGGATCATTGTGGACCATGGTTGACCATGATTGACTTTCATATTGAGACAATATTTTTCACAATGTGATGCTAGATCATGGTTGACCATGGATGACAATGGTTGTCACAATGTGACATTGGAGCAAGACATAGTCCTTGTCACAATGTGACCATGATTATTGTAGAGTTCCATAACTATTTTGTTTTGACACCCATTTTCCTCTTTTTCATCATCATTATCAACTCAATAAAGGGAGTAAATCATAGATTTTGATAATCTAAGAACTCTTACATGTCCTATTTTTCATATTCCTTAATTTTCCTTATTGTTATGTTAAAGATTGCATTAGCTACAAAATTAACATGATTCTAAAACTATTTTGTAAATCGGCAGCTACCTCCATGGTTAGTGGGGTTCTGGTGCGCCAATGAAGCAACTAAGCACATGGGTAGTTGAGGATCAATCCCCTCATGGATTTCCTCCTATTCACTTGAGCCAATTCACTGAAGGAATCACATAGTGGTGCGATCAAAGACACAGGTCAAACATGTAGCAACAAAAGTCCGAGTACATCACGTTTCTTCGATTTGCTTTCCAAATAGAAAATCGACAAAATTACGCTTTTCTGTTTAGTTTCAAATTTGAATAAGGACTGAACAACAAACCTGTAGGCATAGAAGTCTCAAACTCTTGAGTAGGGGTTTCATATAAATATGTAACCTCTGTAAACGATAGTAGGGAGGAAGTAATAGTTAATTGCTGAAGAAGTAGGGAGGAAGTAAACCTTTGTTCTTGTATTAACTTGAAGTTATCTTTCTGTGATTAGATGTGTATGTGAGTGTGAATTATATCTACTCGATGCAGAGTGCCCCTGCAGACAGTCAAGGTTTTTAGTTTATTGCTCTATGATTGTTTTCATTTAATTGCTTTCTATTGTCATTGTGTTCTAGTTTAGTTTCCTTACTTCATTGCTTTCATTATTTCATATAACTTAGTTATTTGATTTACCATTTTGTTATTTGATTTATTCTTAGAGTCATTCAATAGTTTAGTTCTTCAATGATTTTTGCTTCATTACAATTAGTATTTTCATGCTTTTTAGAAATAGAACTTATATCTGCTCTGTAGTCTACAATTACAAATTTCTTTCATGCTCTTTAAGATTAGAATTTGTATATATATTTTGTAGACAAGCTTTTGTTTGAATTCCAATACTTTGTTTTATAGCAGCAAGGTGTTTATATAGATTCATAATTTTAGATGAATATCACAAGATATTCTCGGATGATATTCAAATAGATATGACCTGGAATATTAATCTAACAATAGCTTAACTCTCATTTATTCTAGTTGTAGTTTAACTTTCAAGTATTAATTTGTAGAAATCTATCTCTAATAAAAATCTGGATAACAATGAAAATCTAAAAAAAACATAACCATCATCTTACTAAACGAAAGAATATGCTTCTAGCATATATAGTGCACGTGCACTTCATAATTTTACCAACTCTGGTAGATAATTTATGCTTGCAATTAATAACATTAAATTGACCAAACATTTTGGTGTCGTTGTTGGGGAAGTGTAAATAGAAGCCTTAAAAAAATCAAATAAAAACATGACATGCATAGGGAAAGAGACTCTAGAGGTAGGTTCGTAGATTGAGGAAGAAGTTAAATTCCTACATCATCACTCACTCCACCACGAACTCGTAGTGCCACACCACCCATACAAACTCAAATTTCATCCGTAGCAGGCCAACATAGAATTCATGAAGTCTTAAGGTCCAAAATCCAATCTAAAGGTTCACCAAGTTCATCAATAGAGGTTGTGATAGAAGTATATCCCACATCTCCAACAAATGGAATAATATTTCTATCTTCAACTCGAGAACAACTTCTAGCCCAAGAATTGGAAGTTCATTCTGAAGAAGAAGAAGAAGAAACTTACTTCAAACCATTGATAGAGGAACCAAAAGAAATAGAAGAAAAACTAGATAATCCTATTGTAGAACTAGATATCTCTTTTGAGGAATCTATCATGGTTGAAGAAGGAGAAGGAGAAGTACACAATGTCAAGTTGAACAACATAGGATTGGAGGAGGAGTAGGAAACTGAGGAGGTGGTAGAGGTAGAGGAAGAGGAGATCCAAAACCTTTTGGGTTCCCTATCCTTGATGAAGATATAACATTAACAATGAAAAACATCTCACCCTCTATTCTTCCCAGTTTTCATGGAATAAGAAGTGAAGACCCATAGAACTTTCTCTTTGAATTTGAAGTATTATGTAGATCATATGATTACCTGCATGATGCTCAAAAACTAAAATTGTTCCCTGCTATTAGGTTCCTACACCAATAGGAGTCATAATTTTGAATGACTCAAATTAAACCTTGTAATATTGTACATACCTTTTCTTTTGCAAATGTTTTTCATATTCAAAAAATTAAAAATGTAAAGAGGGTATGTCCTAAAAGAATAATCAAAGGACAAAAAGAACAAAAATGTCAAAAGATATGAAAAAAATATGAACCCCAAGAAAAGGAAAAAGACCATGAAAGTGAGCAAGCCAAAATGCCACTCCTATTTACTTTTATGCATAATAAAAGATTGTGTGCAACTTTTGATCCTTGCCACAATCCATGATAGTCAAAATTTTTAAACTTGGCTATTTCATGTTTTCAATTTCATGTCTATAGGTAGAGAATAAAAGTCTCCCCAAACACTGCAATCTTTCATATAATCAGATAGGTAGAGAAAATAAAGGAGCTCAACTATTTAATCTGAGCCCTTGGATGTAATGAGATTAGATTTAGTTAGTTTACAATTGTAAAGAAAAAAAATATTTGATAAGGGTTTGCTAGCTCAAATGCACCCTAATAAAGTGAAGTAAAAATGGTAGAAAAGTAGGTGGGTTAGTAGGAGAAAATTGCATAAGTATGATGATTGGTTAGACAAAAGTATATTTATCATTCTCATCATAGAAGTTCGAGATATGAATAAACAATCAAGCATGCAAATGGATTTCAAAGTCAATTAATTAACTTCCTCCATTCATTTCACCTTTTACTTAACTAATTTCCCATAAATAAAGTTCAAAGTACTTAAAACCTTTAAGTCAAAGAGGCTTAGAGCATTTATTTGACTTTTGGAGCGACTGGACCCTCTCCTCAATGATTTATGGATATCAAGTACTAAATTCCCTTGATAAAAATTCATCCCCCCCCCCCCCCCCTTCAGCTCATTTATTTTCCTAAATAATGTTCCTTTCCTAAGTGTAAAATACTTTTGCCTAGGAAAAGCATTTCCCCCCCCCCCACATAAAGCATTTTCATATCAAAAACCCACCGAAACACATTACCCTAAGTATTAATGTTAACATGTGAAAAGCATTCAAATCATGAAAACGCATTTTCTTTGTGTGTTGTGCCCCTTTTCTGCCCATTCTTTATTAACTACTAATTTATTATATTAAAATCCCGATAATAAAACCCTTCCCCATATATATGCAACTCCTACATATTAATTAACCCTACACCTTAGTTTAAATATAAACTATAATATATAGTCAACCCACTAACTAATCAATCTGTGATTATGTTAGGAAAAACTCCATTTAAATCCTTCGTTAATCACCCTGATGGCTTAATCCTACCTTAATCCATCTTTAACCCCAATACCGCTGCACTTAAGCGCCCGTCAGCCCCCCCCCCCACTATCTTCCATGTAGCGTCTCTACCAGATCACCATGTGATCTTCCCCCTCTTCATTCGACGACCCTCATCCATATTGGGCCAACCCAACGTCCGTCCCTTACCTGCTCAAAAAGTGGTTTTTCCACTAGCCCCCGATGCTACGTGTCAGCCGATGAGTGGAATTAGGTGACCCCTCCTAAAAACCACCAGACATCCATAAGTAATGTGATAGAAACCGTTTAGTACCTCCCCGCTACACGACAAAATGACCACTATTCACCCCATACTCGCCAAAATTGACTTTTCACACATAAAGCCAAAAAGCCCCAAATCATTTATTTTCATTGGAATTTTAACTGTAAACCTCTATTCGCATGCACGTCACCTGTGAATGTTGAAGCCATCAACCCATGCCCAATTGCACTTTAAAGATGGTGCAGACTACCTAGACAACCTTGCAGCCTATACGGAACCCCTTCAACCATCTACAGTCACCAGTCGCCCTGTTCAGAGCCATTTGACCTCATTTCCAGGTATTTAAACCAGTATTCGCCCACTACCCTGTCAATTTCAAAGAAACGAGTGATTGGGTATTCTTAGTTATGTTTAAAATTAATTAAAGAATATCAAGAAACCTAAGCCTACTCTGTTTTGAACCAGTGTTGCCTTAAAAACACTATAAATTATCTCCCCCATTGTTAAATCCACAAGAACTGAGAATGGTTGCCCTAATTGCCATGGATGTGACACCCATCTCTACACCTCACTTAGACCTGGACCAGCTCCCCCTCGTTGATAGGGATTTCTAGATAAAGGACACCTCTATCCTAGAATCCCCACTCAAAGTATAGTGCCAAAGTAGAAATAGACACTTGAACCACACTGATTAAATTGGTCTGTGGGAGTCCACTTTGCCTAAGTACCAGTTCCCATAGTCCACATTTTCCCAGAAATTGTACATTATTGCCATGCCAACTATGTCCCTAGTCAAAGAGTAGTCATGTCCCCTAACTAGGCCATACTTTTCACTATCACTGCTGAATCTATAAATGAGATACTACAACTCTAGCTTGGCCAAAACTTCACTCCCCTCTCAATTGGAGACCTATTGGAATTATATCCCAAACTCAACCCTGTAATATTGGCCCAGTTAATCCAAACCTTCATCGTAGAAGAGAAGTATACCCCCAAAGACCGCCTTCCATATGTAGCAACTTTATTTTCTCCTTGGGGCAGAAAGATTGTAGATATGGTATCTAGTGTCTTGGGTTATACCACCAGCGAATATATTGATGAGATTATTTTAGCTTTCATGTCCATCTACACCCTAGGACCACCTCCTACTATCATATATGACTATGCTCAGTTCATAGATGATAGGATGCATGAACAGTTCCTCAGAATGAGTAATGAGAGAGTCTTCAAATACTCCTACGTCTTGTATCACCTTTTCCTATATTACCAGTCAGATAAATTCCCACTTACCTTGCAAAAGTTGGACACCAAGGACCAACCAAGATCAATCATCTCCTCGACCCCATTGATTCATCAATATCCATCCCCCTATTCATACAATGAATTCATAGATTCCTTTGTCCACCTTGTGCTAACCATGCTCAGTGGAACCCCTCCACCAAGAATCAATCCTAAGATTAGGAGAGTCCTTCATCTAAACATCAATCATCAGGTGGGAGACTGGTACTTGTACCCAAACCACACTAAGATCAAGATTTATGGCTATGAGCTAGCCCCATACAAACTACCTAGATACCTACCAATGACGTTATTTTCCTTGGAGTACTATAAGCAGATAATAAATTTAGATGAGGTAAACTTTGTTAAAGCAAAAAATAATTTCGAGCTCAAGATCAAATACCAATTGGGTCCGTTTATTTGTAATATCAGAGAAGTTGGAAAGGTGGTAGACCTAATCCTTTAGAGATTAAAATTAAAATAGAGCTTCATACGAAGATATGATCCCTTGGATTTCATCTACAAAAGAAGGCAGAAAAACAAGATGCCTCCCTATATCCATCACCACATCCCTGAGATAGAAAAGTATGCCAACCAATTGCAATGAGTGGAAAACACTTTAGAGGACAAGGATAATACTGAAGTTGTTGTGGAAGACACATTAATAGATATGGAAAGACAACTTGATGAAGGTTCTTTCATGCAGGTTACAGAATAGTGAGATAGGCCAAAACAGTCATATAGGCCAGAATAGTCAATGAGGGTAGAACTATCAAAAGAACTAGCAACTACTTTAAGTGCCCATCCACTTATGCAAACTCCTTAGAATGAGGAGAAGGTCCCAAAAAGGAACAGAAAAGGGGCTTCCACTTCAGGAATTCCTACTTCTAATGTACAACAAGAAATAAGCAAGAGGTAAAAGCTCAACCCAACCTCTGAGCAAGAATTTACTAATGACTCAGCTGAGGTCACCAACACAGAGGTTGAAAGAAGCAGGCCCACCACTCCATCTGGGAGTGTGCAACAGCCCTCCACATCACAGACTCACATGTTGATGAGGCAACAAAGTGTTGAGGTAGCTTCCTTTAGAATGCTTGTAGATAAAGGACCAAGATATTAAGGAAGGATACAAAGAGCTTAAAGCCAAAAATGAGAGGCTTAAGGCCCAAACATATGCCCAATATCTGACAATGACCCCCACTAATAAAAAAAGGCTAATGTCAGCCTTTGATATCAAAGAGGGGAAATGCAAATAACTTTCATCAAGCCAACCACTCAGCGGCCGAGAGCAACATGAGATTTCAAAAAGGTAGATTTTGAAGTATTGGTAATAGATATTCATCCCATTGACCAGATTGAACTACACAAGCAAATAGGGGAGATGTTATACTCCACATTAATAGGAAAGGCCATTGCTTGCCACCAATTACAGAACTACCTAAACAATATATTAGCACAATTTCATTTGGATAAGGCCTCCTCACAGGCCAAGGATAATAGAATCAAGTCCTTAGAGGACTTAGTGATTGAATTGGGACACAATCCCAACGATGTAAAAGCTAAAAAGCTGCTGATTAAAAAGAAAAATGATGGCATTGCTGCACTCAAGAAGCAACTAAAGATACCCTAGCTACATCACCCATAGATAAAGGAAGTGTTAGAATCACAACAAGGACATGAAGAGCTCATGGACTTGGTCCTGAAGCTGAACGATCAACTCAAGGAGACAAAGAAGGAGTTGGACATTTAATTTAGCCAAAGCAAAGTGACTTGGCCACAACTTCTACAACTGTCATCCCCGCAGTATCTACAATATTTCCTTCCACACTGCGAGCATCATTGGCACCCATAGCTCCACCTGCCACAACATTGGGAGTAACAATAAAATCTACAACAACAATAGGTACACAGGGAGAGAAAGCAGCAGAATTAGTCAAATCCATGGAAGAGATATCTATCTAGGCTACAGAGATGAAGAAATTAAAGGAAAAGGTGCAAGTCTGGAAACTGATTGTAAACTTTCCCAACTCCAGTAAAAAGAGGAAACACAAAAGACACTAACAATGGGTGAGAGAATCAAAATCCTAAAGAAGGATTTAACACTACAGAAACCACTTGGACAAACCAAAGAAATGCTCTGGGCCAATATCATTGACTTTGTCAATGATATTTGGCCATAAATTCAAGTGATATTTGAGTAGATAGAATTAGTGAAGATAGCTACTAAAGTTATCCAAAAAGTAAAGGAAGAATTGGGGGATAAACTAGAGGATGCCAATCGACTCATCGACTTCCTAAACAACAATAACAGATATGAGCTCCATGAGCTTAACATAGAAGATAGGACTGAGGCCATTTTGGAGATTAGGAAGGTTCTTTCCAAAAGAAACCTTATGCTTAACTTAGAAGAGAAGTGCCATAACATGCAGGTAGCCATTGATAGGTTCATGGCTAAGTTTAAGATTTTAAGGGAGAATGGTCTTCCTAGTACTATGGTCATCAATGACAAGCACATGCCCCAGCTAGAATATGGGGATAGACTAAGAAAATTTGCCAAGGAACAAGCAATTTCTTCAGCCATTAAAGCCCTCCCAACATCTGTCTCTATCTTCATGCAAAAAGTTATTTTTATTCCTTAGAATAAGTCTCAAGGTGTTTTGAGATATTTTGTAAATATGTTTGCATATATACTTCATATTTCGAAGTATTAGGTCAATTCTTATACTCTCAATGGAATTTTGTTCAAAAACTGTACAAGATTTTGTACCATTGACTAAGCCGACATGTTGGATTGATGAATAAATATTAGATATTTCAAGGGATTCATGTGTAAAGAGGAGTACAAATGAGTAATTTTCTTGTGTTGTTTTATCTCCCTTAAAGTTGTTTCATAATCTTAAATGTTTCAGAAGTCTGAATGTTTAACTTGAATATTATTTCAGATTTTTCTTAACTGCACTCTGTCTTACTGTTATATATTCTTAATGTTTTCTTTTAAACTATCTTAGCTAGGGAATTCTTAACTTCTCCTTAGCTTTCGTAGTTTCTCCTGTAGTCTATAGTAAAGGATTCTTAAGTGCCCTTTGCTCATGATTCACTATTGTTCTCCCATCTTAGCGTGAGTCTGAGGATTCTTGGTTTCCCTCTCACCCCCATTAAGACTCATCTCACCATTTAGTCCAAGGCTTTGTACTTCACTCTACTATCTTGCCCCTTGAACATTCCCGTTAGTGATTTAACTCCAGCTTTGCTGCCCTTTCTTTGAACCAAATGTTCATACAAATAAAAAACCCTCGTGAACTCTAGAACTAGCCTAATATCTAAGCAAACATAGATAAATTATATAGAGAGAGCCCTCTCTGAGCCATAGTTTGGTTAGATCCTATGCTTAGAAGTTGGATTGTGGTTACCTCAAAGCCTTCCCTTCTTCCAAAACTTCTAAGGAAAAGTTTTGAGTGATAACACCTTCCACCTTAAAGGATGCAACATTAAAATGCTTTATGAGTTTAGAAATTAATTCTATAAGGACAAGGGCACAAATGAAAGATGCATTCTTAGAGAAATATAAGGAGTATTGTATGCCTCATAGCATCAAAGATGTAGTCTTCAAAATGGTATAAAAAAGAGATGAGAATCTTAAAGACTTTGTCAAAAGATTTGTCTATAGTATCAAAAGGGAAAAAATGAATAATCGGGATGAGGAAACTTTGAAATCTCTCCTACTTAAATCTATTAAAGATGAGTGGATTAATCTTCTCAATTTAATGGGAAAAGGATATATTTCTCTATCACCATTTGCAGATATTTTTGATCTATGTGTACATATTTAAAGAGGTAAAGCAAGAATAGGAAAAAGTTCAAGGGATCCTCTTTTATCAAGAGTAAATAAATGTGCAACTCAGAGAGTAAGTAGGGAAGAAATAGGTAGTTTGCTTGATAACATTAAAACATATATTTTAGTAAGTCTTAGTGAGAAAATTGACACCCTTAAAATACAAAAAAAGCATAAAGTCAAAAATGATGCATTATCCATCTTTTGTCCTAGGTGTAGAAAGAAACATGCTCTGAGAGAAAGTAAGTTAGATTTAAAAATCATAGAAACATGTCTTATATGTCCAAAGAATCATGATACAAAAGAATGTCCCTCTATACTAGGTCTTAAGGTTGTGTTTAGTGAAGAAGGAATGTCAAATCAAATAGACCCTCTTTACATTATTACCAAAGTACCATGGAAAAATCCTCAAAAAAATCAAAGTGAAGGTTTTAATCCTCAACAATTTGCATAATCTTCACAAAATAATTGGAATCCACCTATGCCATGGCAGCCTTGGGCTCAACCACCACAATCTTGGAAGATATTCTCAATTTCAACAATATCCACGAGCTTATTCAAATTCTCCAACACAATACTTCCCTCAAACCAACCCTTTACCTCAAGCTCAAGCTCAAAATGCAAATACACAGCTTTCTTTGCCATTTTCACAAAGACCCAATCAATTATCCACTCAACCACTCCCAAATCCAAACAATAAAACTTCTCAACCCGTTTACAACTTAGAAGGACAAAATCCTCAAACTTATATGATAACTCCATTAGTTTTGAATAATGTTCAATTAAGTTGTGGTAGATTATTAGGAAGGAAGAAACCATGTGTTGTTATTTAGGAAACAGAAAATAATTCTAAAAAAAATAATAATAACTGTGAAGAAGAGATTTCCCTTACTCAAAAAGAAAATATTGAAAGGGATAAAAATCTCACACATTCTAATAATACTCCTATTATAGAACAACTTTCAGTATCTATCTCAATACCACATTTTCCTTAAAGGTTGAAAATCGATAAAGGAGTAGAAAAACAAATCATATTGCATGATTATGATATATTAGATGAATTGAAAATTGTATGTATACAAATTCCTTTATTACAGGTAATAAAATAAATACCGATTTTTTCAAAAACAATTAAGGAATTGAATACTAAAGGATCAAGAAGAAAAAGAAAAGAAATAAAAAGAAGAAAATAATAGTTCAAAAATATTTACTCTTACGAAGCTCCATTGTAAAAACACACATCAATGGAAATGAAATACCAAACACAGTGATTTAACTAGGAAAAACCATAAACATAATAAACAAACAAACTATGGAAAAATTGAAGCTTCCTAATCTTCAATACACAACAACATTGTTACAATTAGGAGACATGTCTATAATTAAACTCGATGGTGTGTTAGAAGATATATATCTATCCTTGGCTTCCTAGATTCTAACACCCAAGAATAATTTAGGAGGACATCCATTAATTTTAGGAAGGCCATGGTTAGCTACAAGTTATGCTTTTGTCACTTGTAGATCACAAGACATGTTTTTTTAGATCTTAGATGGAAGCTCAACAAAGAAATTTACATTGTAACCACTTGCAAAAATAATGATAGAAGTAGAAAATGAGGAATGGATAGATGATGACAATGATATACAACCAATTTGCACCATTTCACAAATAAATGATGAGGATCAAATTTTATTTATTGTAATTTCATTGGATAATGAAATTATTGCCTCTTCGTATGAGCCACATTATGGTTTTACAAGAGAAATTTCAACTTAGTATTGGAAATTATCATAATATCTCTAGTCATAAAAGCTTCCAATGTCACAAAACCCATATATTTATATTATGAATTATGGAAATTATCATAATATTTCTAGTCATAAAAGCTTCCAATGTCATAAAACCCATATATTTATATTATAAATTATGAAAGAGTAGTTTTTAAATGTTATTGTTTTTTAGCTTAAGAGATTCAAGAAAAGAAATTATGGTGAAATGAAATTGGGGTCTAATAATGACTTGTATTATTTAAATTAGTTTTCTATTATACATAAATTTAATACCAAAAAATATCATTTGAATTGTTATTTTATTAAAATTTATAATTTCATTAAATTTATAAATAAAAAAATAAACAAATTCATTTAAACAAATTTTTAATTCTAATCAAAATAAAATCATTTTAAAATATCATATTAGTTTGACAATCGATATCCTAAGAGAAATAATTGAAATGAAATTTGACATTTTCTCAATTAATAGCCATCGCCTTTATGAATCACCATAACCGTGTATTGAAATCATTCTTTAAACCATGAGTTTTTTCGACGACAAACCCTAATAATACAGACACCCTGAAAATCAATAAAATTTAAATTCGTTTTGCAATCTAGTCACACGATTGAGCATTGTGCATCGAAATAATTTTCTGTACTAGAATTTAGCTAGAAAAATGGAAATGGACAATTCTAATTAATTGTTTGTAACATACTAAAACCTTGACACCTGCAAATAATTATTTACAAAAGACATTACACTTTGAATGTTTCCTGAGCACTTGGGTTCGTTGGCGGGGTAAGGATCAATCCCCAGGACTGCAGCACCCCGCATGGATTTACGCCTACCTCGTTGGCATGCCTTTGGATGGGACCTCTCCGTTAATGCGGAGAGAACCCCGAGATTTCCCACTTAAACCTGCAGACCTTCATTAATAGAGATGAGACCGGATTTCACCTCCACCGTTGGATCAAACGAAATCTACGGTTTCCATGACTAGGAACATAACCCGACGGTTTAACAGAATGCTCTGCGACGGCTTGGGTAATTTGGTTTTGCAACAGATGATGACCCAGATGGAGGAATGAGGGAACGACAGAACTTCCCTGTCTGGTAGAAACGCCTCTAACCCCAAATCCCACCTGACAGTTGCCTCTTTCATTATTTGATACTTACATTTTTCCTGAATCACTCTTCTCGGCTTATGCGCAGGTGGAAATGTTGATAGCGGGACTTTGGCTCCGAAGGAAAGTGTTGTGGGTTCGTCCTACAAACCAGAGGTAATCGTTATGACAATATTGTTGATTTTAGGTGTGCCTTGCCGCCTGTTGTTCGGCAAATCCTCCTTCAGAGGAGCTCGTTCTCTGAACCCGCATTTCTCTAATAAGGCTCTTTCGATTTTCTCTCTCGCTTACTCTAATATATTAAAATTGTCTGCAGGTACATTCAGGTCTCTGTCACGGTTTACCCTAACATGGGTTGGCCGTCTATAAACATTATTGGAACACAACTATTTACTGTTGGACTATTATAATTGAGTTTTATTATTATCTCTATTTTCTTTGTTAGAGTCCAGGATTGTCCACCTCTGTTTTGATGATATAAGTTTGGCTTCGTACAACTATAGTCAGAGCTCAGTTAAAACTTGCAATGGATAATGCTGAATATCGTCTTTGAATGAGATTTATATAGTTTGTCATTCTCAGTGTGCTTTCATTTATAAAGATGGTTAAAGAAGTACTGGTGAATTTCCATGGATTGGCTGAATACGGGTTTTGGTTCAATAACACAGTAGGCTACTAAATATTTAGTGCAACTATTGATAATCAGAGATAACAGAATTAGTTGCTTTCCTACTATAATTCGTCCTTTTACTTAAGGTCTATAATAACTTAGGTGCTTCTTTTAAGGGAATGGAAATTAAATATTGTCAATACCTCTTTCTTTTATGCGATGATGTCTTTCAATTATTTGACTGTACTGAAACTGTAACAAATATCATGACTGTACTGAAACTATAACAAAATATCAATTGCCTACTACAAATATCATTTGCCTACTACTATTATCATTGACACAGTCTTAATAGCACTTCATATCATTTGCCTACTACTATTATCATTGACGAAGTCTTAATAGCACTTCATTAGCATGTTAACTTCTTCATTTCATATAATAAAGAAAATAATCTATTTTTCCTACTGATAATGATTAGAACAGAATTGCTACTTATCTATTTCCCTGTTTTACTTGTAAACATGAATGTATTTACACCCTGTCTGTAAGGTCTCACCACCCAGCCTTGGATCTAGCAATTATGTCCTTGGATCTAGAAATTATATCCAGAATCCCCTTCAGAGCTCTTCCAACTTTTGACAGTTAATAAAAAATTGGGTTCCTTGGGCATTAGGACTATGTCCAACTTCAAGTTTCATCCAGCGCTAGGAAAACTAATCACAAATCACAGCATAGTCCCTTTCCCATTTTCCCAACCCTTGAAAGATGGGGAACTATTTGTAACTATTTTCAACAGTTATTTTAATTGATTCCTCAGTTCTTTTACAAACTAATCAGATTCTTTTAATTAATAATTAACAACATCTATTCTGGCTTTTCAGCCTAATTGTTTTAACAATCAAGGTTAAACATAATAGAATTAATAGTAATAAGTAAAACTTGTTAAAAGTAAATGTTGGTGCACCATTGGGTGTTAAGGCTCCCTCCCCTTGAGACAACACCATCCCTAGTGTTCTTTTCAATAAAATAATGTGAGATAGGCTTTATGCATAGCTTCCTCTTCTTACTAAGTAGCTTCATCTTGGCCAAAGTGCTTCCATTGCACTTTAACTTGGGTGATGGCTCCTTTTAGCAAGATGGTTTCTGTGGGATCAAGGCTATGAAGAGGCTTTGCCAGAAATTCTTCCTCATGTTGAACCTGTATGCCTTCCCAGTTAATGATATGACCAGCGTCACACACATTTTTTTAACAAAGACACTTGAAAAGAATTGTGGACTTGGATATAGCTTGGGAGCACTAGATTGTATGCTATGGGCCCAATCCATTCTAAGATTTGAAATGGTCCACAGTAATGGGGTGCCAATTTAGCACAACCCTTCCATTGTAAGGTAATTTTTCTGGTTTTAACTTTCAAATATACATGATTCCCCAACTCGAGTTCTTTATGAGTCATTTTCTTATCTTCATAAACTTTCTTTATGAGTCATTTTCTTATCTTCATAAACCTTTTTCCTATAGTGAGCTACTTTTAAGTTCTCGTGAACCTTTTTAACAGTGGCCTCCATCTTAGTTAACATATCAAGACCCAATGCTAACTTAACTATTCCAATCAGTGGGTACCCTACACTTTCTTCCATACAACACCTCAAAAGACCTCATACCCAATGATTCTTGATGTCCATTATTGTAGGCAAACACTACCAGGTAGAAGTAGTACTCCAACTTGTGTGGTTGTTGCATTAAGAACATTTTCAACATGTCTTCCATGCCTTGATTTACTCTCTCTATCTAGCCATTCATTTGTGGATGGTAGGCCATATTGAATTGAATCTAAGTACTAGGAGGGTTTTCCAAAATGCAGATGTAAATTTTACATCCCTGTCAAAGAGATTACCACTTGGGGTATTCCATGTAGTCAAATTATTTCCCTCATAAATATGTTTGTGATCTCTACCATATTATAGGTGGACTTTATGGGTATGAAATGAGTGGTCTTGCTCAGGGTGTCCACCACAACCATGATTGGGTCATGTTTCTTCTTAGTACCAGGCAACCTCGTGATAAAGTCTAGGGTGATCATGTCCCATTTCCACTCAGTCTAGGGTGATCATCTCCCATTTCCACTCAGCAATGGGTAATGGTTGCAACAAACCAACATGATGTTGATGTTTTGCGTTCACCAATTGGCACTCTAAGAATTTGGATAGATATTCAGACACATCCTAAGTGGCCAAAAATTCTGGCATGTGGGTGAGTAGTGTAAGGCTTTCTATGGGACTCATCCAATAATAATTGCTTGACAAAATTCTGGTTAGGAATATATATCCTGTTTTTTAATGTTAACATTTTGTGGAGATTAATACCATAATCATATTGTTACCCTATTTCCAGAGCTTCTAAAGCTTGCTACCAAAGTAATGCATACTCATGGTCTTTGATGGATGTTTCTAGAATGATGTGAGCAAGGTTAGATTGTACTTGGTTGTATTGCCGTTCATAAATGCATTGTACTTTTCTACTTAATGCATATGCTACTTGGTTTTCCTTCCCCTTAAGGTGTTTCATGTCAAAGTCAAATTCACTCAAGAATGCAACCCATCTCGCATGCCGAGAATTTAAGCTAGACTGGTTAAAGAAGTGTGTAAGGCTACTAGGATGAGTTAATAACATAAATTTCTTTCCTAGGAGGTATTGTTGCCATATTTTGAGTGTATGTACTAATGTGGTTAAGTCCAGATCATATGCCCAGTATCGTTGCTCATAATGCTTCGGTTTGTATTATTCATAGGCTATGACCTTTTCTTGTTGTGTTAATACACCACCTACACCTTCCTTAGTTGCATATGTGCATACCACAAATGATTTTTTATGGATCTTCTACTTTTAGCACCGGTGCAGTAGTAAGTAACTGCTTTAACTGATCAAAACTTTGCTAACATTTCCATGTCCAATGGAAGGAATGCCCCTTTTTCTATAGTGAGGTCATAGGAAAAGTTATTTTTGAAAAGCCTTCAATGAATCAACAATAATAACCTACAAGGCCCAAAAATGATGTAATTTCAATAATACTTTTTGGAGTTGTCCATTCTCTAATAGTTTTGATCTTTTATATATCCACAGCTATTCCCTTAGCTCATATAACATGGCCTAAGTATTGAATTTGACTCTTGTTAAAATCGCACTTGTTATACTTTGTGTACAACTCATTGTCTGCAAAATCTGCAATATTATTCTCAAGTGCTTTTCATTCTCCTCCTCGTTTTTTTTGAATAAATTAGTATATCGTCAATAAAAATCAATACAAATTTATCTAAAAATGGCTAAAAAATGTTGTGCATGAGGCTCATGAAGGTGGTTGTAGAATTGGTAAGGCCAAAGGGCAGTACATGAACTCGTAATGACCTTAACGAATTTAGAACGTGGTTTTGCAAATGTCTTCATCCTTTATTCTGATCTCGTGGTAACCGGACCTTAAACCAATTTTTGAGAATACACTAGTCCCCTGCACTTGATCAAATAGATCATCAATATGGAGTAAAGGGTACTTATTTTTAACAATCAAATTATTTAGCTAATGATAATCAATGCATAGTCTTAATGCTCCACCATTCTTTGGCACAAACAACATAGGGGCTCCCGAAGGAGATACACTAGGGTGAATGTACCCTTTATCCAAAAGTTCGTGAAGGTGCATTTTGAGTTTTATTAACTCACTGATTCTCATGTGGTAAGGTGATTTCGAAACAGGAGTTGCTCAAGGTATTAATTCAATGGTAAAATCAATATCAAGCCTAGGTGGCAATAAGGGATGGATCTCCGGAACACATCCACTAAATCCCGAATCACAAGAATATTCTCCAATAAAGTGGTCTTGTTTCGGTCATTGGTGTATCCTACTTAGACAACATAAATATGGAAGCGCCTCCTAATGCATCTTTCAAGCTGATTAGCCATAATAGGACATAATTTATTGTTTTTATTAATCCCTTGAATTTCCTTTCTCTGCCCCAACTTTGTGAGGTAGCTTACAAATTTCTCTTTACATTCAACTAGGGACCAAAGCCCTTCCAACCAATCCATTCCTATTAATACATCATATGAACCTAAGGGGAGTATATTCACATCAACATAGATGGGCTATCATGAAAATATTATAGGGTAACTTTCTATTTTCGTAGATACCCTTCTTTTTGTTCCGGTATTTCTTAAATTTACTGCTTTGTAGCTAACATTTCTCTACCACTTTAGGACTAATGTAGCTTAGGCTAGCACCCAAATCAAATAAAATAGAAACATCTTGATCAACAATCATACCTTCACACTCAATCATGGTGGGTTGGTATTCTTCTTGGTGCTCGTCCATAGCAGCATTAATTCTAGGCATGCTTCTTGCTACGTCTCCAACTTTGGAGGCCTCTTGCATATTTGAGAGTTGTTATGTTCTAGTCGTGTGTGGACAATTTTTGTAGTAATGGGATTCTCCACATCCCTAGAATTATAGACGTTGTTTTGGCAGTTGATGAGTAGGAGGCTTATTAATGCCCTCTATTTGTCTATTCTTGGTGTAAGCTGGGAATTTGCGCGGGTTCCTTGTTAATTTCCAGAAAGTTCTTTTCTAATCACTCCTTCAATTTGTGACTTTTGGTTGTGTGTTTGGGGGTAAATTCCTCATTCTCCTTCCAATGGCTCCTTTGGGCCCCTCACTCTTCTGTTCATTTATTGATAACACATATAGGCATTTTTCACTGCATCATCCATTGTTCTAGGACAATCAAATTCTAACTTCTCCTTCATAAAGTTGGGTAAGCTACTAATAAATCACCGAATTTTGGCTTTTTCCTCCTCCGAAACATATCATAACAAGGAAGTACATTGTTTCACATACTCATCCATGGTCACGGTTCCCAACCTTAACTCATGGAACTCCTTTGCTTCTTCATCGTAGTAACATTCACTTGAATATTTGTCCTTAAAATGTTTCTGGAATTCTTTCCACTTCACTTGTTCTTTGTCAATTTTTCTCACAATTTTAATCTCTTCCCACCAGAGGGTGGCCTTTCCCCTTAATTGATAGACTGTTAGTTGTGTTTTAAGTTTGTCAGTATATTCATAAATCTTAAAATATTTACCCATGTCGATCAACCATGCTTCAACAACTTCTTCAAATTCTCCTTCAAACAATGACGATTTTATTTTTTTGAACTCACCTTGTAATTCCATTTTCTGTCCTTTTGTCTTTCTTTGGTTGGAAACATTATCTGAACGCCCCTCTTCATCCTCCTTATGTCCCCCCTCTTCATCCTCCTTATGTCCCTGTGCCGACTCTGCATTATTTTTGCCATGATGGGCTATTTTGGTCTTCTTCCTATTCTTTGTACTTGGATCTAATCCTCATTGATTCTGTGAGTTGGATAGGAATTTAAGGATCTTTTCATGTTCTTGCCTCAGTAATTTTTTCTCTGCCCTCAAGTTCATCATTTATGCATGTAGTTGTTGCACTCTTTCACCTAGGGCAGTGTTGGCTTACAAAGATTCTTCTCCCAACTGTATCCATATATCCTGGTTGGCCTCCACATAAGGCACTTTTGGTTGGTTTGATAATCTGGGACTCACATACATATCTACTCTTCAGTGCTGACCTCTGTCTCTGTGTACACATTCATACTTACTCAATTAGTATTATTGATTTACATACAAGCATATTTCATCTTTTTATATATATATACTCTTCATATGTGTAGGTGTATATATTGATTCCATAAGTCTAAGTGTGTGATGTTGACTCTAATAACATTTGTAACATACTAAAACCGTGATACCCGCAAATAATTTTATACATAAGAAATATATATAAAAATATTTATATAGGTATTGTTTGACATTACACTTTGAATATTTCTTGGGCACTTTGGTTCGTTGGCGGGGTAAGCATCAATCCCCAGTTCTGCAACAACCTCGCATGCATTTACTCCTACCTTGCTTGCATGCCTTTGGATGGTACCTCTCCATTAAGGCAGAGAGAACCCCGAGATTTCTCGCTTACATCTACAAACCTTAATTAATAGTGATGAGACCGGATTTCAGGAAAGTCTCGAACCTCAGCACTTGGCATCACCTCCACCATTGGATCAAAGAAGATCTACAGTTTCCATGACTAGGAACATAACCAACTGGTTTAACGCAATGCTCTGCGAGGTCTAGGGTCATTTGGTTTTGTAGCGATGGTGGAGCTTCGGCTCTATGACAAAAGATGACCTAGATGGCAGAATGAGGGAACGACACAACTTCCCTATCCGGTTCACCTCTACCATTACTCAGGTACAACATAGAAACACCTCCAGCCCCAAATCTCACCTAGCAATTTCCTCTTTCCTTATTTGAAACTTACATTTTTCCTAAATCACTCTACTGAGCTTATGCATAGGTGGAAATGTTGATAGCAAGACTTTGGCTCCGAAGGAATGCATTGTGGGTTCATCCTACAAACCAAAGGTAATGGTAATCTTGCCCAAGAGGTTTCATCCAAGATGTTTTTTCTTTTTTTGCTTGAGAGCTGGTTATGAAAATATTGTTGATTTCAATTGTCCCTTGCCACCTGTTGTTCGGAAATTCCTCCTTCAATTCAGCTCATTCTCTGATCCCGGATTTCCCTAATAAGACTGTTTAAATTTTCTCTCTAGATTACTCTAATATATTAAAACTATTATAGGTACATTCAGTTACGGAATTTATGAATATGCATACTGAGAAAGAAGTTCTTTGAAGTGGAGTCGTGTTCTTACAATGGTTATTGCCTTCATTTTTCACGTTGGTTCCCTCAAGTGTGACCCACGAATGTTTCCAAGCAACAATCTCCATTTAGCTATGTTGGCTTCAAGGGACCTGACCCAGGTTCAGCATTATTTAGCCAAACAAATTCCTACAATACTGGCCTTTTCGGCATCAACTCACCTGGTGCAAACTGAAGTCTCATCCGAAGCTATATGGGGGGATTTTGGAGCCAAGTTTCTGCACCCTTGAGATGGTTGTGATGTTGTTTGATCTCTCTATCCTTGCCTTCGTGTAGGTGATTTCGCTCTATGGATTCTAAGACAAACCCTTTACTCCAACCTTCAATAACTTCGCGAAAGTATACGGTTGACCTTTGCGTATCCCTAACGTGAGGCTTAGGTACTTTCACACTGCTATGGCAGTGAGCCATGCAAATTCCTCAATTATCCTAAGTGATTTGCTTATCATGTTAAATACTTAAAGTTATCACCATGTAGGAAGATATTCGTGATTGCGTTAAATTATTTAGTGTAATTGCATTCATTCTCACATCTTATAAGCATAATAAGGAAATTCATACATAGATATCCAAACCCATTAGCACAACAAATACACAAAAATTACAGAATAAATCCTTTTATTAATATCTTCCAAGTGTTATAGGCTCTGTTCACCTTGCACACACAGCTGTAGGGGTCTGCACAATCAACTACAAACTTCTACCCTAGGCCTCTATGCACTTAGGTGCAAAGCCTCTACCTAAGCTACAACCGAGGACTTAGACTTCTTGCCCTAAGGCTATGACTCTTTTCCTTGTCCCATTGATCGATTGATGATGCCCTTAACTACTTAGAGCTTAGCTTTTTTTATACTATCCCATGGTCCACGGACCATGGGTAGACCTCTTACAACTGACCTTACTTTACAAAATTAAGGGCACACTTGCTAAATACAAATATCCAGCAGTTAAGATTGCAACTTCTTGGGTCTTGTTGCTTTAAAAATAAACAATCCCTACTACCGTTAACTATTATGTGGAATAGTACTCACATTTTCCAGCTTTGGTGCAACAACATCGAGTGAATGGCGGTTTGGGATGACGCGACATTAGTGGCGACAACACTGTTGGTGTGACAGTGGATCAACGCGTGGTGTAACAACATCCTATAACAACATCCAATGTGTAACAACAACGTGTACACTTGTGCTCCAAAAAGACTACAACAATGTTGAAGATTTTAACAGTTTAAAATAATGTATAAATACTGAGTTATGAATGGATGGTGTTAGTGACTTAAAATTTAAGTGGGACAACGACTGCAATGTGCTACAAACACTAGGAATTGAAAATAACATTGTGAAAATGAGGTTGAAATGAAGTGTATGGGAAAATAGAAAATGGGAGGGAAAACGGGGTTAAAAGATGAAGTGACATGTACATAATGGATGACATGATGAAAAAGACATGATGATTTGATGGGATGACATGGTGATGACATGGTGAAGTAGCTTTCCACGTCACGCTCGATTGCTACAGGGTTACGGGGACACCTACTATGACGGGGAAACCCACTTGTAGTGATCGTGCAAACGATCTCAACCATTGACTCATAGTCAACCCATCTATTATTTATTTCTCTACAGAGGAATGAGAAGACATAACCACCGAGTTGTTTGCAATGTTGGGTTGGAGCCATCTGAGGATCGCGACATGAAAATCAAGTCCACTCGATGAAATAGCGTGTCCTTTAACTTTTGTAATATTTTTTCAAAAAAGTCCGATAGAGCACCACCAAATTATTCATATTAATGCTACATCATGCTCAATTTTAATGTTAATCCACCCTTTATTAAATCAAAACCTTAGCACTTATTCTGAATTTTGATTTTTGTTTTAAAATATATAATATTTTTTTTTCACAATTTAAAACATAGTGAAAAATGAGCTACAATAGGTATCTCACTTTTTTGTAATTTATTTTCTTATTAGGAGGTCTAGTTTTCCTTTAACCAACACTAATATCCATCACTTTTGTAGAGAAACATGGTGTTTGAAGTTATGTCATATTTACCTAAAGGGTTTGGAAGTTGTTTTCATCTATTACTTTCCAAAATATTTGTATATGACTAACTCTTTATTGGAAATATTTCAGAAATTTGTTTTGCGAGGAATCTTCTCAGAAACATGATTTTTGGTATTTGTTGTACTCACGTATCTTTAATAAAATGAGCTGTATTTTCTATCATATTTTTGTGCATATTTCTTATGGAATTTTTACTTTTATATCTTTAGTTTTTTTCTCTTAAATATACATAAATTTATCACAACTTATGCTTTGCAATGGTTTGAAGTCATAAGGCTTTACTTTGCAAATTAATTTGTTGCTATTTTTTATTTGGTTGATATCACTCTTTATAATGTTTACCTATTCATTTTTGTGAATACTTATAGCACTTTTATATTTAATAGTTTTAGTTTTCATTTATATTTTATTTAAACTCTAAATATACTTATGTTCATTATAAATACTTGTAATTCTTAAGAACATAGGTTAAGGTGTAAAATAATGAGTTTCTTGTTCATTATCTTACATGCACTGTGAGATTGGAGATTTTTTGGAGGAAGTCTAACAACCTCTCCACCATCAACAATATTTATAAAATCAACCTAATGATTAGACCCATTATCAAAACATAATGAGGAAGGAAGGGAAGATGATCCTAGATTGTTGTTCTCGCCAAAATGAACATTTCCTGGAAAAAAACATCCTTATAGGTGGGATCAAAGATCAAATAATCCTTGTTTATTGGAACTTGAACAAGATTTATTCCTCACCCATATATTTTCTAATTACTTCTACATGAGATCAAAAATCAGGTTTTATAACCAAAGGTGTTTGATGCACGAGCATCCTTAGTCTTGGAAAATCTTCATGACAAAAATAAAGTAAGCTTTATTTTGAAAATAACTTACTAGCTTAGGGTTCCCACTTAATCAACATGTGCCATAGCACATGTGTTCATGGAATAATAAAGAAAATCTATAATGTTACTAAATATTGATAGAATCTTTCCAAAATTGATCTTTCTAAAAATAATAACACCCATTTTAAATGGATATGACTAAATTTCATCAAACACCCATTTTTATAACCTCCTAAACACTTATAGACCCCCCATTCCTATATTCTCCCACACATTCCCTTTCCCTCACCCCCTTCAAATACCCACAATATATTGGCTCTAACTTTTAGAATTTTAAAACACGTTTATGAATGAACATGTAAAGATATTCATCAACAATGTGAAGCTCTTGTGCTTAATGGTGGGTGTTTTTGTAGAATAGCCTAGATTCATAACTATCCATCTCTGAAACCACTAGAGGGATCAAATCTCTTTCTACTGTAAAAGAGATTTGATCCATGTAGGTGCTTGGTAGATTCCTAGTTAAGATGGATCTAAGTTGGTTTATTCTTAACTGTGCATTTTTAAATAATTTTATATTTAATTGTTTGTTCCCATTTGATATATAAAATAAGGATAATATTTTTTTTGTTATAATAAAACTTAAAACCAATAATTGGGCCAAGATACAACATAGTGTGGGGGAGATGTGTATGAATTAAATGTTAGATTAAACATTTTTTGATTTTTATTTTTTATATTGTAATCTTGTTTTATATTAATAAAATTACGAACAAATTTTTAGATACCAACCTAGATCCATCTTAACTAATGATCTACCAGCTAGGTAGAGGGATCAAATTTTTTGATATGAAAACCTCTTTTAGAGTGAAAAGCGAAATTGTTAGATACAAACATAGATCCATCTTAACTACCCATCTACCAAGGGGTGAGAGGGATCAAATATTTTCATATACAAACTTATTTTAGAGTGAAAAGGGATTTGATCCTCTCCCTTGGTAGATCTAGAGTTAAGAAGGACCTAGGGTGGTTTAATTTCCCCTTCAATTAGCCTATATTCCACATGAATACCATCCGTCAATATCACAAGATATTTTCATTTTCATTCTTATTTTATTTTTATAGGGTTATTTTATTTTATTTTATTTCCATCTAGCTAACATTACATCACGACATCTATACCATACTAAAAAAAATTCAAAATATACATGTGAGATTGGAATATATATCAGATAAATAGTAGTTTCTTTTTTTTTTTTTGGGTAAAGGCTAATTCTATTAAAAAGTAAAAATATTTACAGAGAGGACAAGGCCTCAAAGGAGGTACAGGAAGTATTCATTTTCACAAGCAGATAATCCCAAAATTAGGATTAATCTAATACAAAAACTCTGAGACAAAAAAACCCCTCGTAATCCAACACCAAAGTCTATTCATTTTCACAAGCAGATAATCCCAAAATTAGGATTAATCTAATACAAAAACTCTGAGACAAAAAAACCCCTTGTAATCCAACACCAAACTCACTGAACTGCCCAGTTGTAACTGAGCATGCGTACATACACACAAAATTGACAATGTGACCTGGATGTAAACATGATTCAAAGAGATGTAGTCGAAGAAATAAAGATAGTAGCCATATAGGCGATACAAAAAGAAATTGAGACCAGAGAGAACCAGAGTAGCACCCAAAACCTAGAATTCTTTAGACATTGGAGTCAATTTATGGATCCTCCTCTACAATTGGGCAAGGATCCCCCATCCACACGTCGTCCATGTTCACCCTATGAGCCGAAGCATTGCCAACTGGAGAAATTTCCAAGTGTTACGAGCTGTCCGAGCCATCTGGCTGTTGATCAGGAGCAGGGGTGTTCTGGTTCTCTAGCTGTTGATCAGGAGCAGGGGTGTTCTGGTGAGAACCATCAGGAGGCATGGGGATATCATCCTCAAATCCTTCTGCCTACGTATTTTCGCCATGGAAATCGAAGCCCACATCAATCCCCAGCTGTGTGATGCCTCGTGGAGAATCAGTGGAAGGGGTGTTCGATTTAGCAGTGGGCTTGGCTTCCTCTTTTGAAAAATGACCGTGATGCTAGCAGATAGAAGAGGCTGGTTCAATCGACTATGGAATGTGAATTGGCTGGTCTGAAAGGAGCTATAAGGGGTAGGTCTGCTGGTTACAGAGGCGGGAGAAGCTGAAGCCAGAGGAATGACGAGCGGAGGAGCAAGCTGAGAGTGCCCTCACCCTCCACGACCACCACCATGGCGGCAACTGCCACGATGGTGAACCATTGACACAGGGACCGGATAGTCTGAGGGAGCAGAAGAACGAGGAATGTAGCACCTGCCTGCAATGGAGCTTAGGTAAGGTTGCCTACAATGGCCGAAAGACTGGTGCTGTGAGCATGGAAGGAGGCGAGGGTTATAAATCAACCGGAGGAACCGAATCCACCATCAAAGCCGAACCAAGAGAGATTTCGCGAGCTCTCTGCAAAATTATATTCGCATGAGGAGCGATCCCCCTATAGATAATATCCATCTCATCCATCTCCGTAATGGTCTGGGGAGGTGCGCACTGTTGCCACCCGCTGTACGAGCTCCGTGCAGTGGTATTAATCCGCATTAATAACTGTCGAACCACCCGCATCCGGGTAGATAAATAGTAGTTATAAATTAAATTCAATTTACAATATAAATTACAATAATAATTTTATAATGATATTTAAGGTTAATTAATAAGCATAAGAGAATTTAATACTTATAGAAATGTAGAATATAATAAAACCTTAACCATCATATTCACCCACAGCTTACCATGGATATTATTGATTTGTAAATAGGATTTGTTACAATACCATGAGCCAATACCATGACTTAGGCCCAAAACAATAAATCATTTCAAAAAAAATTATAAATATTTTATTTCAATTTTATTTTATAATTTTTTAAAATTAGATGTAAAAGAAAAAGGGTATGGAACAATGTTGTAATGCTCATAAATGAGTGTAAAATTTTAAAGTGGTATTGAATAATTATAAATGGCCAAGTCTAGAGAAAATGACATTTTTAGAATTTTTTTTATTATTAATTTAGACCAAAATCCACTAGATATTTTTAAAAAATTGAGTTTAAGTTGTTTGATCTTTAGAATTTTAAAGATTTTAAAGGTGAGGAATACATTTATACATTAAAAAATTCTTTGCAAACAACAAAAAAATCACATTCCTTATTTTACTAGATTGGAGTGAAAAAGTCTATTGCCTAAGTTAGAATAAGCCATAATAAATAGTTAAAAGTTATACAATTAAATTTGTCATGTTGTAATTTTATTTTTATTAATAAAATTACTAATAATTTTTTTTGATAAAATAATATACATATAACATTGAAATATATAAATAGTAGTTATAAATTACTATCCATTTTACCATATAAATTAAAATAATGATTATTTAATCAATTTATTTTATTAACTTAAGAACTCTATGGAATTTTACAAAAACATTAAGGTTACAAAGATATATTAACCCCATTTTACCATGAAATTATTGACATGTAAAATAGGTTTTGTTACAATACCATGGGATAATACCACATTTATCAATACCACATGCCTAAAAACCATAACTCATTTCAAAATCAAAATATTTTATAAATATTTCATTTTGATTTGATTTTATATGATTTTTTAAATTATACTTAAAAAGAAAAAAAAAGTTATGGGAAGGTTTGATATGTTAATGATTCTAAATATTTAGACATAAATTCAATTAAAAAATAATAAAAGGTGGAAAGTAATTAAGTGGAGAGGCTATCTTCAACACTTAATGGCATTTAACATTGAGTGAGTCAAAGTAAAAAAAAAAAAGTCTTGAAACAAAAAAAATACAGTAAAATAATTTTTTTTTTAATTATTAATGATAATTATCAATAAAGCATTTTGACTTGATCCAATTATATACAAATAAAAATAAAATAATATAATACAATATAAAATTAATAATTATATTTATAATGATAATTAATAGTGATGATGATATCATTAAACCAATTTGTTCTATGGTAAAGAGAGTCTAATTGTCCTTCTTCAAAATCTTGTTTTGTGTGTTAGGTAGCACTTAAAGAAGATTTCCAAGATCATTATAGTTGGGCTCTCTTAATAAGTCAAGAAGATTAGAGGTGTGACTCATGATAGGAAATTGATAGTGGATGTGGCCAAGTGCAACTTCTTAGTATCACAAATATGGTACCAAGAAGTATTGGGAGTAGACCAAGACCATGTCTCACTTGAAAGTTTATGACAGTTAGAATGATCAAACTCACTATCTACTAGAAGCCAACAGCGATGAAATGTCTACTAGAAACCAAGAGGGATGAAACGTTTTGAGATGTAAATCTCTTTTCAAATGAAAAAATTAAATCTAGACACTTAGTAAATTCAGAATCAAAATAAGACACTTGGTAGATTGAGAAGTCAATTGAGAGTGAAGATAAATGTAGAGTGGCCATATTTAAAGTTAATATAAATATCTCTACTGGATCAAAAATGATTTTTCTAAATAATGTCCAACAAAGTTAGTTTATATATATATATATATTGACTTATAATTTTTTTGTGAAGATCAAACGTAAAACCTAACCTCTTTTCTAAAGCGAATCAAAGCACAGCCCCAATAAAAAGGTGAGAAGGGCAATAAAAAAGGAGAGAACGAAGGCCATTGAAGTGGAGTGCGTGTGGTCCATTGTCGAAGTGGAAGATGATGCCACCGCCTCTCTTGTTGCTCCCGAATACTGTGACTCTTACGACTTGCCTGTCCCCAAACACAACTTAATTGGTAAAGAAATGCGAACCTGTCTCCGCCATTCTCGCTCACACTCCAAAATAGAGTCTTGAAAAGTCGAAGAAATGCGAAACTTTCTTTTTCTGCAATTTGTAAAACCCTACGTAGGCCTTTCGAAAAATACTCACTTGGCTTGTGTCACTTTTCCCGCGTCTAGCTGGACCAAACTTGCATCTTGGCCCTGGAAGTTCATCGATCTCTGAGCAACACTTTATTAGAACTGATCGAATTCTGATATATCAACGACCTATTATCTCCATAGTCTATAAGCACTGGTATTCTCAGCATTTTCACATGGCTTGTGCCCAACTAATATTTTTGGAAAATTCTTAATAGGAATCTTATGCTTTCTAATAGATTATATTAGAGGGGAGAATAACAAACCATAACTAAAACACACTTGTGAAACCATAGATTGGATCTGACTGCTTCATAACACCAGGTATGAATGACTAAAGCTTTTCAAGTAATTAAAGAGAAATTGAAACAACAAATGGGTAATGTTTTTCAAATAATTCTTATTAGCTAGCTAGTGGAGATTTGTCAAAATAATCAACTTGTTACGAGCAGATACAAATATCCTCCACTGGCCTTCCCCAACTCTGGAGCTTTGAGAAACTTCGTGGTTGGAGTTTTGAGATTCTTCATTGCTGAAATTGTTCTGATTTCAGAACAATTTGACTCATTCTTGGTCAGCTTTTCCAGGCATTGTCTTGTCACAATGTTGCTCACATTGATGCTGTAGGAATCACGAGCTCTCTTACAAACATAAATGATGATATCCTGTGATTCTGCAATGTCCTGAGAATATTTGTTTTCCTTATGCAAATAGGAATTTGACCACTAATATCCATTACTTCTAGCTGCACCATTACTCCCAGTTCCACAACCATTTTGTCATTTTTGTTAAGTAAACTTGACTAGGGATAGAGTCAAAAGAGGTTAAAAAGTGATGGTTTTGGGGCACATGGTATTGTGCACCCATGGTATTCTGACCATGGTATTATATGTAATGGAGCCTATAAAAGGCTCGAAGGACTTCATTGTAAGGCAAGGGCCTCAAGGTGAGCTGTGAAGGCTCACTTGGCGGGATTGGCTAGGGTTTTGGCCAAGGATAATGAAATTTCATTATGATCAGGTTTTTCCCCAGATTTGGGGTTTTCCGAGATAAAAATGTGTGTTTATGTGTTTATGGTTGTTGCTGGTTATTTTTATATTTGTTTCTCTCAGTAATTCTCCGTAATTAATTTGGTATCTTGGGTAAATTTCTTAACAATTGGTATCACAGCCAAAGGTTGTGTATTGCCTTGAGAAAAATGCTTTTGTTGCCAAGGGTTATTTAGCCTGGTAGACATAGAAAGGATTGATGCATAGTTTGTTAGCAAATCTAATCTAAATGCAGCCAAAACAAGGTTCTACAAAGGCATATAGATGAAGGTGAGGAAGCTGCAATCTGTACCGGCCATGAAAGCGTTGTTGTAGGTGAAGAGACTGGAGGTAGAGGATCAGGAGGAGGAGGAGCAGTTGTTGTTGTGGGATCCTTCGGTAGCAATAGAGAGAGATCGAAGCAGATCTGTTTCTGAGAAGAGAATGTTGATGCCATGGATATAGATCAACCAAATAAGAAGTATAGCATGTTATCACGCTCCAGATCCAGATCAAGGCCTCCTGGTGAAGTCACCCGGAGCGAGGGTTTCAAGGATTCATCTGAGATATTAAAAGCAGTTAAACTTGGCAAGAAGGTAACAAAGAAACAAAACAAGGATGCCCGCGATGGAGAGAATATGGGTGAGAATAGCAACAGCAATAAAAGAAAAAAAAAAATTAATGAAGTCAAAATTAATGCATGTAAATGGGCATACTACTGTAAGACCTCTTAAGGTATGTGTACCCTAGGCAATAACTGGTAAAGTCTGGGTTAGACCTAGAACATTACGCTGGGTGAAAACTTTGAGGGGGGTAAGAGCTAGAGTGAGCGAGATTGTCTCAGTTAGCAGGTTTGGCTAGAGTTAGTCAATGAACCTTAAGTCAAGTTTAAGGGGGAAATTGTTAAATAAACTTGACTCCGGATAGAGTCAAATGAGGTTAAGCAGTGATGGTTTTGGGGCACATGATATTGTGCACCCATGGAATTCTGGCCATGGTATTATATGTAATGGAGGCTATAAAAGGCTTGAAGGATTGGAGGTGAGAGGTTTGGCCAAGGATAATGAAATTTCATTATGATCAGGTTTTTCCCCAAATTTGGGGTTTTTTGAGATAAACATGTGTGTTTATGTGTTTATGGTTGTTGCTAGTTATTTTTATATTTATTTCTCTCAGTAATTCTCCGTAATTAATTTGTGTTCTTGGGTAAATTTCTTATACC
The DNA here is from genome assembly GCA_000404065.3 of Pinus taeda. Taxonomy (NCBI): domain Eukaryota; kingdom Viridiplantae; phylum Streptophyta; class Pinopsida; order Pinales; family Pinaceae; genus Pinus; species Pinus taeda. The sequence goes on along the minus strand of APFE031752427.1, from coordinate 26,845 downwards.
AATCCTCCCCTCAAACAAAGGACCATCCAGCCTCACCTCAAATGAATTTCCATCCATCCACTCTCTACCAACCAGTATTCTCCGCTCCAATGCATTGGAAGCACACCCCTTACATGGAGCACCACCTACCTGGAGAGCTTGCTCTATCCCAGGTCAACTCCTCTTCACCCTGTTGGGACCAGGATAAGTCCATGAAGAATCCTAAGCACACACTGAGCTCATACACGGATCCCATCATGATATTAGTGGGCCCCACCACTAGAATCCGGAGCACACAATGAGCTCATACACGGATCCCATCGTGATATTAGCGGGCCCCACCACCTTCTTTCGACATTATGAGGATTCATCCACTTGGCTAACTTCGGAACTTGGCTCCGATACCACTTGTTAAGAACTCTCTACACCACATATCTCCACAATGGTATGATATTGTCCACTTTGGGCCTAAGCCCTCATGGATTTGTTTTTGGGCTTTACCCCCAAAAGGTCTCATACCAATGGAGATATTTTTCCATCCCTATATACCCATGATCCTCCCCACTTCTAGTCAATGTGTGAATTTGATCGTACACCCAACAATTTCCACATAGTACAATGAATTCCACACAGCCCTTGTGAAGGAAAAATTCCATCGCTTTTGGAATAAATCCTGAACACAATGGATTTTCTCTTGACCTTTTGATAGATCACTATTTTTGTATTTCCTCGGCTTCCAAATGTAAATTCAGGAAGTCTACTTGGATCTGATGCTAAATTGCTATCTGGTTGTGCAATTGCAAATAGATGACTGTACTTTTTCAATTCAAAGATTTTGAACACCCCTTCTAACGGATTATAAATCATGCCCCTAGAATTTGGCATATCAAATTCACAATTAGATATTACAGACTCAAACTGGAACAATTGTTCATGGGTTGTTTTGTCCTTTTTTTATGCATTCATTTTGAGTGCTTATGATCCTTTGCGGAGGCTCAGTAACCATCATCAAAGACTGATTATGTGGATTATAAAGGTAAAATTAGAATTTCCATGGTAGGTAGCTCATAATGGGTTGGCCATCATTGTCATTATCTATATGTAGACTCTGGTTCACAAGGGGCTGGCCATCATTTTCATTATCTATATGTAGACTCTGATTCACAAGGGACTCGCCATCATTACCATAATCTAAATTTAGACCGAACGGAACTATACAATTACCATTCCTGGTGATATGAATATAACACACTCTGCTTTGTGTTATCACCAGTTCTTTTACGTTATCTAATCCATTAGTGAATGCAGCTACATGATACTCTCAAAAACTATTTGGTAGCGTTTTTTCATTGCTACCAAACTCTCGGTCATGGAGTAGATCAAAACTATTAAAAGAGGAGTAATCCCTTATCACTATTCATTTTTGTTGTTGTTCATGAGGTTGGGCATCATTGCCTAAATCCTTTGCATTGGTAACTATGTCTAGTGGTGTCCATGATACAAGATTTGTTGGATTTTCTTGGTGTTTTCCATAGCTTGGCGTTGTCCATTTTATTTCTTATTCTGTAAATTGCCATTTGATCATGATATCCTTTACTATCTTCTCTTTTCCTCTTATTGTTTAGGTGATTTCCCATGGCAGTAATCAATTCATCAATATTTCTTCACTTAGATTTTCTCTTATTCTCCAACTCCAACTTATTACAAATAAAAAGGAACACTTCTTAGATAATTAAATATCTTTGTTTGAATACCATGTACCCATACAACTTCAATCTGAACATTGTAGTCAAACCATGGGGAAATATAAGAGACTCTAAAAAGACAATCAACAAAACATCTTGAGAAATTGAGCTCTCATGAATAAAGTGTAACTACACACACGTGTGGTCATGGAAGACTAATTAGGTTAAGTGTGTAATGCAAACAAATGGCTGGAAAGTTGTTAATGTTACCTGCATTCAACAACTTCATTAAATTTTGTAAGGTCGCAAATCTCTAAATAATCAACACATCTAGAATATTTTAGTATTCTAAATGAAACATTGACATGCCAATCATAGAACACAAGGGATATAAAATAAATGCAGTCCTTTATTTATATTATTAGCTGAAAATAACCCTAGCCCATACAATAAGATTGGAACTCCTTCAACAATGATAAATCTAAACACTAGAAGTGGCCTTTGCCAAGTTCTCAAATAAAACAAAAATAGATATACTCAGGATGCCCCCAATCCTTAACTTCTTGTCCCATTTTAAAGGCTGGATGGACTCTCTAGAAGCCTTATTTTATTGTTTTACTCTAAAAATGAAGGTAAATACCATCTGTATGATACCATGGGCAAACACCACTGTAAATACCATGGGAAGATTCTGTCCACTTTGACCATATCAAGAAAAGAGAATATTACAAGCTCAGCAGCAGGGGTTATTACAAAATTTCCACTATTTCTTGTAACTATGAACTCAAAACACTCTATTTGAGGCCATAAAATCCATGCCTCCAATCTCATTCATTTACAATTTGTTTAAAATCTATGAATCCACTTATAGAAATTTTTGTATGATGTGCTTGAAGAATAGTTCAACTTATTCTGATCTGGGGCACTTACCATCACCTGCAAGTGTGATATAAATCACAACTGGCCACATGGACCTATGTGGCACAGTAAGTGAGTCTATTTAATGACTATGTAGTCAAAGAAGAGGAAAAGTACATCAACAACTTGGTCAAGGCAAACATAACCAATTTGATAGGTCTAAATATTTTACCTTTTGGAAGGTTTTTAGGTATATGGGTTAAATTGTCTTAAATCAGGTAGCTATTCCTTACATTTTGGAAGGTTTGTTGGTATATAGTTGGGTTTAAATTGTGTAAAATTTTACAGTTATTCCTTGGCATCATAAGTTTTGAGTCTATATCACCAAAAAGTTTCCCTAAATAACTACATCATAATTGAGTCCAACAAGCGAGAATGAGTGATCAACAAGACTAAGTAATAGCTACATGTAAGAGGATATTTGGATGAACACAAGTGTGCTCTCCAATAATTTTCCTTGGTCATTTTCCAATACATTGACACATACTCCAATATAATTCCATGTAAAAAAGCTTAGATCCCAATGTATATGAATCTATTTGTGTGATGAGTCTTTATCATTGTCCAATACATTGACACATATTCCAATATGTCATGTAAAATGGAATAGATCCCTATATATATATATATAGGCACATATTCTAATATGTCATGTAAAATGGCATAGATCCGAGGATTAGAGGAAATTTCAACTCAAAAATAGCCACCTAAGAAAAAAATAATAAATTAATAAAAATAATGCCATGTAAACAATTTTTTAATATATCATTTTTATTATGTTACTTTTGTCAAAATTATCCAAATAAATGTCACATTGATCAAAATAAGTGTAATATATTTTATATTTAAATTAATGTATGAGCACAAGATTCAATAAAAATTAAATTAAATTGGTAAATTTAAAATTTAAACCTAACTTATCCAAACTTAATTTAAAAAAGTAGATTTAAAATTTAAATTAGTCAAGTAAACAACATTTTTATCAAAATAAGAGTATATATATTTTATATTTAAATTAATTTATTAACACAATAGTTATTAAAGTTTAAGTTAAAAAAGTAAACTTAAAATTTAGATTACTCAAATAAATTTCACATTTATCAAAATAACGATATTTATATTTTATATTTAAACTAATTTATTATAATACAAGCTTTAATAAAATTTAAATTTAAAAATAAATTTAAAATTTAAATTAAATTTAAATTTAAATTACACAAATAAATACACTTTTATCAAAATAACTGTATACATATTTTTATATTTAAATTAATTTTTTAACACAAGATTTAATAAAGTTTAAATTAAAAAGTAAATTTAAAATTTAAATTAGTTTATATATTATATATATAATATATATATATATATATATATATATATATATATATATATTAATTTTGTAACACAAGATTTAATAAAGTTTAAATTAAAAACTCACTCCACCCATATTTTACCCTTCATTAAAAATATTCTAGATATTATAATCGTGATAGAATAAGATATTAATTTTATTTTTAATATTAAATGTAGTTTTGAGTCACTTGGTCATCATTCAAACTGAAGATAGGTAAATTATATTATTAAAAAATTTGTCTATGCCTAGTTACATGTGTATCTCTTTTGAATTTTAAAGGATTTTTATTGCCTTAGACATTATGACATGGAAATTCAATGTTAATTATTTAAAATCAAATTTCCTCTAATTGAATGTAAGAAAGTACGCCCTCCAAGAATGCTACCTAGGGTACACCCCCATGATGTGGAGTATCCGTCATTCACCAATATATTAACACATATTGCAATATGCCATGTAAAACTCAATATATCCCAATGTATATAAATATATTTCTATGTACATACAAATATTCTAAGGTTGCACTACATATATCAATGTAGTGCCATGGCAAGTACAACAATCTCAAGGCATGCTACATGCTATTTGTAACTCATGGACAAGGAGCCAATGTGGGACTAACACATGAGACTAACACTTAGAGTGGCTAGTCCAACCAATTTATAAGTAATTAAGTTATGCATAAGAAGTGATCCATTAAAGGTAAAATATAATATATATATATATATATATATTGTAAGAAAAATTAATGGAAATTGTGGCATGATTTTGTTAAAATGTAGCTAATTGTTTTGAAAATCCAAGCCATAGTTGTCAATCTGGAAGATTTTGGGTTGCCTAGTGGATTTTGATGGTGATGAATCCATTTCCACCATAAGAACAAGATTCAAACCACCCTCAGATTTTTAAGGAAAAGATAGTAGGATTCCTGAAGTTTTGACTCTCCCGCAAAATCTTGAGCCTCTACACACAACACTTATATAGATTAGATTATATAAAATCTTATAATAAATATCTTTTCTGAGGAAGGCAGTGTGGGTAGTAGGAGGCACTCGCATGGAAAATTGTGGTGTTTTCTAGAGGAGGTCGTGATAGGGATGTGGGAGCCTGCTCGTCAAAACTACGCAGTTCTTGGAGGAATTCAACCACGACATGGCTATAGAGTTTTGAGGCATTCAAGCACAACATGGCTATAGAGTTTTGAGGCTGAGTGGGTTCCCGGGTAGTTGGTGGACTGTCAATGAAAACTGTGGAGTATTCGCGAGGAGTGGAAAGCAGTCTAGCAAGGGGATTGTCTCACAAAACTGCACAATTTCCTAGGAAAGTGGAGCAATCTATAGCGGGTGCCTGTCGCTCATGTATGTGAAATTTCTTCAGGAAGTGCAAGAAAGATAACCAATGCAAAGTTGGGGAGATGAGTGTAGCCCTCGATCATTGCTCAAGTCAAATTATCCAATTGACCAACGAGTGGCTTGATGGACAGGCTTGCGGGGAGGGCCAACTGAAATGGCTTCTTGGGAAACTTTTTCATTGTTCTCGGTGATAGTCAACCGGATTGATTCTAGAATTTTGTAGTTGAAATTGCCTGGAGGGAAGCCTCAAGCTTTGCACAGTTCTTGGCAACAGTGCTTGGTCACTGAGGGCTGAGACAGCAGAGTGCATCTCAGTGGAGGTCTGACTAATGGAGGGTGGTCTCGTCAATAGATATTAAGAGAAATGATTAAGTGTGTGAGTGATTAAACTCATGTATACATGACCTTGTGAGCACACACTCAACATGACTTGGTGCCAAGACACCTCAAATCACAAGACAAAATATGCTCAGTGTGACTCACTAAAGGTTGAGACGAACAAGTGCGACACTTGAGATAGATCATTGAACAACTATGATGACACTTGTACGACATTGTTTACAACTTCATGTGTGAGTGCGGTAGATTTTTACACAGCGAACACAATTCATATATACAAAGACAAACCTGTAACATAGCCAGAACAAGGCCACAAATATGACATTCCAACTAACATGCTCAAAGATGATTGATGATCAGTCAAGCTAAGACGGTCTAAAGAATCGACAAGAGCTCATGGGATGAAACTAAGTGTTTGCAATCATCAAGGAAAAACCAAGGAAGGCTTTGAAAATGGATGCAAGCCAAAATTTTGGAGGGTGTTGTCACTATAACACTTGGCAATACGTTGGTTGAATACCCGCTTTTCTATTTCGGTTCATTGATAGCATAGGGTATTGGTATATCAGGGAGTATTGAATCGTTGTGTGGGTTACTTTAGTTTCCCCACTTAACCCATGTACAAACATGGTTCACATTTTTCCAACATAGTCAAACACAACAACAAATTTAAGCTCGATCATAGTGTTTGAAAATCATGGAGGGTAGTTTAGCTCGCAAGTTTAAAATTTTCAGAGTATAAGTTTTCATCTTTGGAGTTGCTACACTACGAGCAGGAATTGGTAGTACTTAGGTGGAGTCATGCACGAACACATGCATTTCTCCACTACCAATGAACCTAGTTAGTACCCTGGTGGAGTTCCATGCTTCACCTCTCTACGTAGGAAGCCTTCCTCTTCTTTCACCTTTGTATTTTTGAAAAGAGGACTGTGCATAGGCACTTATTTATTTTTTGGGGTGGAAGAGGGATCCAGATTTATTGATAACAAAAGAGGTTGTTCCTTCAAAGAAGCATGTAATATCTTTGATTTAGATTTGCTCATTTGGATTTTCCTCTTATCCGTTTCTACTAGGATGATGAGTTTGAACATACAGAGAAGAAGACTGAGTATAGGCATGGGGATTTCCAGTGTGGATATAGGTTCACAGTTGGAACAAAGCTTTCCTTACAGATGGCTCATATTTTCCATCAAGACTTCATTGCTTGAAGGTTATAACCAAGCATAGAGAAGACAAACACAAAACTAGCCATGTGCTGCACTGTCACAAGACTCTTTGGATCTCAGCCACATACTTATTCAAAAGTGACAACTCAGTAGAGGGAAGCACTTATTGGAAAAATTGAAAATAGCATGATACTAAGAAAGCAAAACAAAGTGAAGAAAAATATAGCAAAGCAAAGCGAAAAAAAAACAAAGAGTAAAAAGACAATGTACATAGTCTGGGGCACGACCTCGAGTTACTGAAAATAGTGCTTTAAGTCTTGGTCATTGACATGAAGGTTGTAAATCCTCCAATTAAGTGATTTTGTGTGGGCCAAGATTTTCCTTCACAATGTATGTACCAATCCACAGGGACTTGAACTTTGTACGTTTTCCTTTGTCTTCATGGGTTTGTCCCATTTCAAAACTAATTCACCCACATCAAAGTTAGCATTTCATGTAGACTTCTTGCCGAACTATCTCTTGATATAGTTATTGTGGAGTGTGAATTTTTATTTTGCTTCCATATGGTCTTCCTGTAGCTTGTGAAGTGTATCCATCCTACGTTGAACTAACAAACATGGCTTGCCTTGATATTCTTGGGACAATTGGAGATAAAGCAAGTAGATGTATGTAGGTTTTAACCCTGTACATAAGTTACATGCATATGAATTCTAAAACACATAAAATAAATAATGCGAGAGCATAACACATAAAACACATATACATAGTGATTTTCCCCTGGATCCCAAAACCAGGACTACCAACTTGATTTTTCATTATGTTCCTTTCAATGTTACAATACATATTTATACTTGTTGAAGCATCCAACACCATGGACTCAAAACCATCGCATCTAAAACGATGGACTGAAAACCATTGTGTCCAAAACTATGTGTGAAAAACACAAACAAAACCATAGGTGGGTCTGCCAAACCTAACATAGGGTCCTGTTGATGCCTCTAAAATTGTTGCATAAAAATCAGAGAAAACCACCTGGTCCAGACCTTAAAGCAACTCCTTTTCCATTTAGTGTGGTGGCTCTGACTCGATGTAACAGTTTCCTAGTGATATATGAGTTGATGGATGATTGGTTTGTAATGTATAACAGGAGTGATAAGTGCTCTATTCTAAAGTGAAAAAAATATACAAAGAAAACCAATCTATCCCGGGTATTCTTCTCTCAATACAATTCTTGATTGTTTTTATTGACAAGTAAACATGAAGATGACTTACTCATAAATAATAATATGCATTCATAAGATAATTACTTTGTTCAATTAATTGAAAAAAGTAATAATTAAAACATTATCGCACTATTCATAATATATCACTGACATATATATATGAAAGATGATAATTTAGAAACATTCAATAGTGACAGGTTAAAGAATTGTTGTAGATACATATACACATAAGTAATAGCAAATTTGATCAATGCTAATTCACATAGAAAAATAAAGCAAAACCATAGATAGTAGTACCGTATGCATTTGAATCTGCTCTGATGTGAATCACATTGGAATATTGCCTTCTAATTTGAGAACACTTTCATAGGAAGAAAAAGTGCATATCTCACAAAAGCCTTCTTTATAAAAAAATTAGAATTCTGGTTTAGTCTTTTATAAAAAATATATATCGGAAGTACAATAGTGCAACCTCCGATTTAAGTCTTAATACAAAATTGAGGACCCTTTCTAAAAACATGAAAGGGTATTTAAATACTACAAGAAATAACAAACTAAGAAAGAAAGTCTCTATGAGCCGGTATAACCAAAAACACAAAAATATGAGATTTATCTTCAAATAGTAGTGCTGCAGATGGTATAAAGGATTCACTATATCGACTTATCTTCTTGTGATCGCAGTTGAAAAATGGAAAGAATTGGCTGGACCTCTGGTGGCTGACTCATATGAGAGTGTAGCTGAGCTGTAAATGTGGCATTAGCGAGTTCGTGGATGATGTGGTTGATCGCATCAGTGAGCCACTTCATCGCCATTCACTGACTATGTGGTTTTACAAGGAAAAACCAAAACGTCTCCCATGTTAGGTTGTGAATGCTTCCGATCAGTTTTTCTTTTTGCATTAGCTCCTGTTTCCATTGTTGTTCTAATGATTTTACCTTTTGGAGTTCACCTAGAGAGAATTCTGTTATTAGATTACATAAATACATACTATTGTTGATTAATTCAATCAGATTATTCGTTGTTGATCTGCATCTAGATGCAGCTCTCTCATCTTTCATTAACTGAGACTCCCATTTGACAAATAGAATTTCTTTATGTGATTCCTGTATCTTTGGCAGATTGACAGCTTTTCCTTCATTTGATTCTTCCCAAGATAGGAAATTAGTCAAGCTTTCATCTAACTTCTCTAACTCAAGTCTCTCATCTACTGATTTTTCGATCATAGCTGCTGAGGTATCACATAAAGGAATGACCAATGATATATTATGAAACAGAAGGTCCAATTGTCGAGATAAAGCCACGGTCATCTCCAAGGCTTCAGTTCTGAATTTATCAACTTGGGGATGTCCTTTAAATCTCTTTATTTGATCCTTTATTTGGGTAATCTGCTCTTCTTTTGATTTCTTCACCTGCTTGTTTAATAGCTGTAGTTTTCTCAATGCTTGAGACAACTCTTGCTCCTTAGGGATGGCCTATTCATCAATTATCTACTTTTTAATAATTAATTGCTCATTAAGCTATCTCGGTTCTGCCAGTTGCTGCTCAAGTTATTCTATTCTTTGTTGTCATTCCACCGATTGTGCCTCTAGCTGATGATCGCCCAGTACTTTTCCTTCAATAAATGATTAACCTCTGAAACCTTATCTATTGTTCCCATTGTATATGCTCCCACATATTGAGAAAGTTTGGTTAAATCTTCAGAGGTATTTATTTCCTCCCTTCATACCATATTCATCATTTCCATCTAAGGAGTCAAAAGAGGAGAGTGATTAATTTTCCTCTTCTTCCTCTGTCTTTTGACTACAACCCTATCCTTAGGGTTGTAGAAGACATCCACTGGTGGTATTTCCTATATATGCAAAACAATCTCATCGTTGGGATTTTCAGGTATGATCTCTATGTCTTTAAGAAACTTGGGTGGCTCGCTTGTTCCTACAATCAAAACGGTATTGACTACTAATTTCTATGCTGTAGACACCTCTGGTGTAGTGAATCCTTCGGTGTTCTCCGGATTACTGATGATAGAATCAAATTGTTCCCATTCATTGATTAACTTAGGTTCAACATTAATGTGTGTATCAAGGCGTTCACTAACTATTACCTGCTTCTAATCCTGTTCTGGTGTCTTCTTCTTCTTAGGAACCTTTTCAATTTTGCGAGCATTCATAGTAATTTTATCCTCAACCTAGCCTTGAGGTTGTACCATATATTTCATTTTTAATAAATCTAGGGTCTGGGTTTCCAACCTCTGGGCCTTAATCCTACTGAATTTCTCTAATCCTTCTATTCCCAATTTAGTCTTAGCCATTTCTTTGACCTGGAAAAATATTTCTATTGAAGAAAACAAGTCATCAAATCTATCCTCTTCGTGATCAAATTTGGCGATTTTAGCCTAAGAGGTAACATTATAGGTAACCTTTTTAGGATCATATTTCCTTTTTGGAGTAGTTGAAAATTTCAACAACTTGATTTGCTCAGCCTCTTTCTCTTCCCGCTTAAAATCATGCAGGGTAAAGGTGCCACATCGAAGGGGAAATGTAGGTCGTATGTGTTTCTTGGAATCCCTAAGGGTCTTTGACATCCCTGCAACCGTTATCTGATATGCTAATTCCCGGGCGAGTAGTTTATTGGGGATGCATAGAGGAAGAACATCACGATCAATAAGACTGCCAAAAAGCCTTATATAGGTGAATTTCTTTTCTCCAAATCAATTGCCAGCTACTATTAAGTCAACCATTTCCTCCTCGGATAACCTAAGAGTAGGCTTATTGAACATGGCATAATGTGCAGGAAGAATAAAACCATGATAGATTCTATACAAGTGGTTCTGATAATGGGCTTTCCACAATTCCTTGTGATAGATGTGAATAGGATTGGGATCCTGGGGAGTCCATCTCCATCCAAAAATGGGGTATTCGGAATTAAAATAGATGGTGTCCATAATATAGGCATTGAAGTAAAAAGTAGTTATCACCCGAAAATTTACAGACCTCTTTCTTCTATATTCAAGTATCTCAATGGCCATTTTGTCAGATGTAATGTTTCCCCAGTCCATGATATAGCCATGAATTTTAGCTTCCATTAAATGAACCATATCTATAGAGAACCTAGTAGAATTATGGACTCCGAAGAGTCTGCACATTAATGTGCCAACATAACAATAAGGAGAGGCTAATGAATCTACACAGTACATACCCGATGTCTCATGCTTGCATTTGGTCAGGAAGTGTCTCCATTTCCTGATGTGGTTTGATTCGATGTTGTGGAGGACTTGAAAGGTATGCTTTTGACAAACAATTTAGTAGCTTTTCAGTAACATTTGTAACCTTTTCTGCATCATGAACTCAAAGAAATAAAAAAATTTAATAAAATGTGTAAGAATTAACATGGGAAGCTTAATCTTTGATAATTGTCATTTTTTCTATACAGGGAAAGGTGAAAACGAAGAGTTTCCATTCAAAAGGGAAAGACAGAGGAGGAATAACTACTGTCCCTCTAGAAGGGAACCGGATGCAAACGAGATTCAGCAAATCAAAGCAGAATAACCCAGGAAAGGAAGAAGAGATACCAATTCGGCGAAAAAGGGAAAGAAAAGTAAAGGATTAACAGCTTGGCGAATCCCTTAGGATATTTGATCCTGAGGGATCGCTATTTTACTTATTTTTGTTACCTAGATATCCCCGCCGTTACTTTTATAAAAAGGAACAACATCGTTAAGCAAAGGGACTTCTTTTTTTAATTTTCAGTTTCAGACAAAACTTTGATCATCGAGTCTGATTGAGACCTGGTTTACTGTACGTTTGTTGATCCGTTAATATAAAAGACTTCGTGTTTATTTCATCTTTGCGTCTGGAGTAATCTAAGGCGGTGTACCATTGGAAGCTAAGGGCCCGGCTCCGAAGGACACTTGCTTTTGTATCATTATAACTTGATTTCTGCGTGGTTTTCTTATCTTTATTACTCGGTAATCTGATATGCCTTTCATGCGCTATGCTATACTCTGCTACGATTAATGCATTAATGGTTTTTTTAGGAAATCTGTGTAATGACTTTGCATTGTATGATTGAATCTTTTCAGAGTTGATCACATGTTTTTAGTCTAAACCAGCTATTTCTCTTACAGAGCGTCTGTACTGAATATTACTGTTATTGGATTCATTTGAAATCCCGATTATTGGAATCCGAAAGTGATGTTATTCTATTTGTAAACATAGTCGTATTATCCTTAATTGTTAGATTACTATATTAGTGTGAGGTGTGCATATATGGTCGATTACTGTTGTTCCATAATTCATCAATGAGTGTTGTTCCATAAAGTACATTCCATCCAGTTTGCTTTAAGAGAGAAGATTGTTATTTCATCACAGAGTGTGAGTTTGGTTCAATAGAGCAAGTTTGGTTCTGACTCACGAGATTTAGTTCTTTTGATTGCTGTTCCATTTACTGTCGTTCCATTTTAGACTTGCTGTTCCATTTCCTATTTGTTGTTCCATTTTACTTGCTACCGTTCCATTTACTTGTATTCGCTGTTTTGGTTTGAGAGAAGGTCTAAGGCTGTAGTGAGCCTCAACAGTCGGTGCCTCGCTCCCAGACCTATGGTCCATGCTCTAATTTCCTTTCCATCATTTTCTAGAGGGATGGGTTATCGCTTCCGTACCCTTGACTGATAAGCTATTTTGTGTGATTCTATCCTTTTGGAGTAATTTAGTCATAGTTTAGCATCTGTTTACTCTTGTATTTTCTGAATGCTATACTAATAAGCATTACTCAAACTAATAGCCTCGGATTGAGTTACTCTTTGCAATAAAAAAACGTTCCCAGATTGACTTATTAATGTGGGATAATTAGAGGTGTGGGAGACCCTAGTTATAGCTCTACATTTTGGCGTCGTTGCCGGAGAAAGAGTATAACCATTTGCCCTTTACAATGTAGTGCGCAAATCCGCTAGGGGAGAGTTGGATTTTAAAAACGGAAGGTAAGAACCTGCGTACGGAGCATGTAAAAGCCCTGCTCCACCGTCCGCTCTCCTAGCAGAATTGTTGGTTGAATAGGATTTAGTAGTTTATTAGAGTGCATGACTAAGGAGAAAAATCCAGAAAGGAATATCAAACCTCCATCCAAACCCAAAAAAGCCAAAGGGCCGGTGACCCTTGGCTGAACAACCTTCATAGATGAAATCTATAAGAAAACTGAATCTCAGCCATCAGTAGGCCCCAGAAAGATCAATTCTAAACAACCTACTAGCTCCCTTCAGGCCACAACATCACCATCTAAAGCCTTTGCTGAGGTGCATAGTCAGATTGATGAACATGGCTTTAAAGAAATTGAAAATTCTATTCCAGAACGACTGGACGAAGGGAATCTAAGCAATCTTTGTGAGGGAGAAGGGGAAACAGGGGAGGTAGGCAACCCAAGATCTCCTCCTAGGATAATCAAGCCGTTAAATAGCCCAGATAAGGGGAGCGTGGTAAAAATTATTATTGAAGACATCCCATTTCCTCAGATAGAAATTCCAGATAGGGGAAGTGCTATTAAAACAATCCCTGTCAAGGCCGTTCCTTCTCAGCCTAGGAATACCCTCCTAGAAATCCCGAAAGGTTATTGGCATATATTTGATCCCATGGCGCAGAATCAGCCAAATACTCAAACTTCTACATTGCAATATCCTATAGTGGATTCCGCAGCAAATGCGCCCATGAAAGAAATCCCTCTTCAACACATTCCTACATTTCACGGACTTACATCAGAGGACCCCGATGCATTCTTATTTGAATTTGATGTGCTATGCAGGGGATATGATTACACCACTGATCCCTAGAAATTAAAATTGTTCCCCTCCACTTTGAAAGGGGTGGCTTTAAGATGGTTTATGGGTTTAGGTGGTGGAGTCATAAATAACTGGGAACAAATGAAAGAATCTTTCCTAAAGAAATATCAGGATTATTGTAGGTCTAGAGAATTAAAAGATGAAATATTCCAAATGACAGCTAGACCAAATGAAACATTAGAGGAATACGTAGAACGTTTTCAGTATAATTTACAGAGATCTCCCTATGCATCACTACCTCTGCCTGATAATGTGTTAAAAACTGCGTTGATCAGAGGCATGAAGGAACAATGGATTGAAACATTAAATATCATGGGAAAAGGGGATATTTATCAAGAGAATTTCGATGACATCATTGATTTATGTATCAGGAGTTCGAGAGGCAGCACAAGGATAAAACTAGCAGAATATGATCGGTTTGTCAGAGATAACAAAATATCAATAGAAGGAGTAACACATGTAGAACTTGGAAATTTATTAGAAAATTTTAAAACTGATATTCTGGGGACATTAACTGCACAACTTGATATTGTGCAAGCTAAACAGAAGCAGATGGAGGCGGAACAAAATCTGGCGATTTTCTGCCCCCGATGTAGAAGAAAACATAGCCACAAGGAATGTCCACTGCATGCAGTTCAAACATGTGCTATCTGTACAAAATACCACCTTACTGAGAGCTGCCCCTCACTTCCTGGATTGAAGGTAGTATATAAGGAAGCGGAAGAAGAGCCAGAATCAACATACTTCATTAATCAGTGTCGCCAATGGCAACCAAGGCAATCTGTTATGTTTTCAGACCCAACTTCTTCTTTCTAGCCTTCGCAGTATAATGCTCAGCAATATAGTATGTGGCAAAACCAATCTCAACCCCCATTTCTGAATTAGTCATCACAGGTGTTTCCTTCTCCAAATCCGTGGATGAATCAGACAAGCCAATTCAGCTGGCCGAATTTTCCTTACGCCCCACCATATTGGCATAATAACTCATATCCTCCACAATGGATTACCCCTTCTTCACAAGGTTTACCCTAGCAGATAAACTAGCCAAAATCGACATATCAGCCAGCAGGAACTATTCCACTCCCTCAACCGACTCTGCCAGCTTTACAACAAAACCCCCAGTCTAATCTGAGACCGCAACTCCCAGTCCAACCCAATCCCAATCCAAATAATAGACCGGTCCAATCCCTCCAAATCATCGAAACATCAAAAATCGGACCTGACCTGAGGGAGTGCAATGATATTCAGTTAAGATCTGGACATATAATAGAAACGGAGGGAGATAAAACAATTCACATTGAAGATCCGTTACCAATAGAACAATTGTTACAACAAGAGGGTGTAAATAAGGAGCATAGCCATCATCAACCAAGTACATCCTCTCCTCCCTTCCCGAAACGATTAGTCATACCACGACTTGTACAATATCCAAACTTTGACATTCTGGGAGAGTTACAAAATCTGTACATAAGAATTCCATTCCTCCAAGCCATTCAATACATCCCTATATATGAAAAAACTATAAAAAAATTGTGCATAAAAAAATCAAGGAGGAATGCAACCACTAACCCAAGAGTCCAAGTAGTCGGTACTTTATCTGACCTGTTATCAGGAAAGGAGACACCCATTAAATATGAAGATCACGAAAATCCAATTGTAACTGTTCAAATCTATGGCCAGACCCTCACTAATGCCTTAGTTGATCTAGGAGCTACAATTAATATTTTGACAACCTATACCTTCCAAAAGCTCAGCATTACATCGGTAGAACCTACTTCTACTTTGTTAGAATTGGCAGACCGATCTGTAGTTTGACTGGCAGGTACTCTATATGACGTCATGGTTTCTGTAGATTCCTGGGAATACCCAACCGATTTCCTGATAATTAATCCAAAAAGCCGACTGGATGGACATCCGCTAATTCTAGGTAGACCTTGGCTTGCTACTGCCGATGCTTACATTGGTTGCCGGCGGGGAAACATGACTATAACTAGAGGACTAGATATTAAAAATCTAGTTCTATACCCTCCAGCACAACCAAGTCTTACAATGATAAAAACTAACCAACACCCTGTGTCATACCTTACTAACAATATCAGATCCCCATTGATTGTACAAAAGGCTCTAGATTTTAAAGACCAAACAGAAGACGATGCCATCAATAATTTCATTAGTCAAACTGAATCTAGATCTCACACACAGTGTTTCATGATAGAAGCAGCATTTGATAGTGAACTAGAAGAAGATCATTTGAAAGATGTGCATGACCAAACAATACCTGTGACTGTTGTTGCCAACAGTAAAGTAGTGGAAATTGAACCGGGTAAGACTCTAAATATCGATGCCAACCTCACACCGGACCAAGAAACAAAGCTCGTCCATCTGTTACGAAAGTATCAAGAAGAATTTGCATGGGATTACCCTGATATGAAAGGGATTGATCCTCAATTATGCACCCACCACATTTATATAGAAAAAGATGCAAGACCTGTTCATCAACCGCAAAGAAGACTCAACCCTCATCTAAAAGATGTTGTAAAAGCTAAACTTCAGAAACTTTTAGATGTTAATTTCATCTATCCTCTTTTCGATAGTAAATGGGTCTCTCCGCTTGTGGTGGTACCCAAGAAGAATGGAAAATGGAGGATTTGTGTGGATTACAGGGAGTTAAATAAAGCCACACAGAAAGATCACTTCCCTCTCCCTTTCATAGACCAAGTATTGGACACTTTAGCAGGAAAGAAATTCTTTTCTTTCCTGG
>APFE031752426.1:94466-112174 GCA_000404065.3 Pinus taeda | reverse complement strand
TTCCCTACTCTTTGGCAGCTGTCACACCTTTTGACATATTGTTTTGCATCTTTGAAGAGGGAAGGCCAATAATATCCTAAAGAGAGGATTTTATAGGCTGTCCTTTTGTCAGCAAAGTGTCCGCCGCATGGTTCGTCATGACATGCCTTGAGAATATCAGGCATTTCATCTTCCCTAACACATCTTCTGATCACAAGATCTGGCCCTGTTTTAAACAATTCGTTAGAAATCCATGAATATTTTGAACTTTTCTGAATAATCTTTCTCCTTTCACTAGGAAATAGATGTGGAGGTAGTTTCCCTGTAACCAAATAGTTAGCAATATCTGCATACCAAGGGGTCTTAGTAGTTACTGCAAATAAATATTCATCAGGAAACTTATCCTCTACAAGAGAATCTTCTTTAGTATTCTGGATCCTAGACAAGAAATCAGCTACTGTATTTTGTTTCCATGGTCTATCTAACATAGTAATGTTGAATTCCTGTAAAAGTAAGAGCCACCTTGTAACTATGCCATTAGTAACAAGTTTGTTCATTAGATATCTAATCGCAGAATGATCAGTATGAATAAAAGTTCATAGCTTGTTATATAATGTCTAAACTTATTGATTGCATGAACAACAACTAAGAACTCTTTTTCAGCTACAGTATAGTTCAACTCAATGGGAGTCAAATTTTTACTGGTATAGTAAATGGCATAAGGGACTAAATATTTTTGACTTAACACAACTCCTAGAGTTGTATCTGAAGCATCTGTAGAAATATGGAAAGGGAGTTTCCAATTTGGTCCTCTCAAGATAGGCGCTTCAGATGTTCTTGTTTTCAAAGTTTCAAATGCTGAATGACAATCAGGATCCCATTTGAATTCACAGTATTTTGTAAGCAATTTGAAGATGGGAGATGCTATTTTGGTGAAGTTTTCTATAAATCTTCTATAATATCCAATAAATCCCATAAAACTTCTAACATCCTTTTGACAATTTGGAATAGGTAACTTGGAGATGACTTCAACTTTTGATCTATCAACTTTAATCCCATCCCCTGAAATATGATGTCCTAAAACAATACCTTCAGTAAATATCATAAAGCATTTTTCATGGCTTAGTGAAAGGTTTGTTTCTTTACATCTTATAAGGACTTTTTCCAAATTTTCTAATGCCTCTTCAAATGAATCACCATAGACTGTAAAATCATCCATATATACCTCTACACAATCATGGATTAGATCAGAAAAGATTCCTAGTACTGCTCTTTGGAATGTTGCAGGTGCATTACATAATCCAAAAAGAAGCACTCGCTAAGCAAAAGTTCCCCATGGACAAGTAAATGTGGTCTTATCTTGAGTTTCAGGTGCTACATGAATTTGATTATAACCACTAAAACCATCCAGAAATGAAAAATACTTTTTGCTTGCTAATGTATCTAATACTTGATCGATAAAAGGTAAAGGAAAGTGATCCTTCAAAGTTTCTTTGTTCAATTCCCTATAATCAATGCATACCCTCCATTTACCATTCTTTTTAGGTACTATAACCAAAGGGGAAACCCATCGGCTATCTGAAATTGGATAAATGAAGTTTACATTGAGTAGTTTTTGGAGCTCTTCTTTCACTATCTCCCTAAGATTTGGATTCATCCTTCTCTCAAGTTGTCTGATTGGTCTACTGCTTTCCTCAATATAGATATGATGGATGAAAGTCTTAGGATCAATACCTTTCATATCAGTATACTCCCATGCAAATGCAGTAGAATGTTTTTGCAAGATTTTGGTTAGCTCCCGTTGTTGTGACTTTTCCAAATTTTTGTTGATATTCAATGTTTTACCTGGGAAAATCTCAATGGTAGAACTACCAAATTGTTCCATAGAGTAAAGAGACATTTGTCTTGATGATAAATATTCAATGTCAGAATCCAACTGAAATTGTGTGGGGTCATATTCCGAGAATGTCTCAAAATTTTATAATGTGTTCAGAATTTGACTATCCTCACTAATTTCAGAAATGGTAAAGACAGGTTGTATAGTGTCCTCATCATCGACCCATCCATTGTCTCCTACTTCTGTAATTGCTTTTGTTGGAGGGTACAAGTTTAATTTCTTTGTCGAATTACCATCAGAAATGTACATATCTCTAGATCTACAACTAATGAAAGCATCGGCCGTGGCCAGCCAAGGTCTTCCTAAGATGAGTGGGTGCCCTCCTAGATTACTCTTGGGAGTTATAATCATGAAATCTGCTGGATATTCCCAAGAATCTAAGGAGACTGAAATATCTTCTAATACACCATCTGGTTTGATTATTGATCTATCTGCAAGCTGTAGTAAAGTAGGTGTAAAAAGAAGATTAGGAAGTTTAAGTTGTTCCATAGTCTGTCTACTCATAATGTTGATAGCAGCCCCTAAGTCAATCAAAGTGTTTGGAATTTCTATCCCATTATATATCTCTTGACAATTGGACTACCTAGATCTACGTACTTCTGCATGGTAATTTTTCCCATCATGATATCTGCAATTTTCGCTACCAGGTGGATTCTTCTTGTGTCTCTTGGTTTCCTTCCTGGTCTTTTGAGACTCAACCCATTTATTATTTTTGCTAAAATAGGAATCTCTCTAATGGCTTGTAACAAGGGAATCTTGATACAAACATTCTTTGATTCATTTAGAAAATCATAGTCAAGCAACAAGATTTGTTTTTCCACCCCTTTATCAATTTGTAATATTTCATGGAAAGGAGGTGTGGATGAAGATGCAGGTTGCTCAACTATAGGAGTTGTGGGGGTTGACTTTTCTTTCTCTTTTTGAATATTTGAGTTTTGAAGAGATGCTTCCTCAGAACCTTTATTGACTTTAAGAGAGCCCTCCTTAGAGGTATCTTGCTCTTGGACATCTATAGAAGGTTTTTCTAAAACTCTACCAGACCTGAGTTGTACATCATTGAGAAGAACAATCATATAGGTAGGAAATTGTTGTCCTTCTATCATGTAAGTATTCTAAGGATTTTTATTGTTAGGATTTAGCAATGGCTGAGCTGGAAGTTTATTTGTCTTTTGTTGGAATGGAAGCATGAGTTGAGGATTTGGATTTTGTTGAGAAGGTGGTTGTTGTGGAAATGGAAATGAAAGTTGTGGATTTGGATTTGGAAGTTGTGGAGCTTGTTGATTTTGAAAAGATGGAGGATATTGATAAAATTGAGAAAATCTCCCATAAGGATTTTGCATACCTTGTACCCATGATTGATATGGATTTTGAGGTTGTTGCCAACGATTCCAATTTGGCAGGGGTTGAAAGTTCATAGGGTTGTTAAACCATTGATTTTGCTGCCCCTGCCAAGGTCGCCTTGCAACAAAACAGAGAGATTCTATTGAATTTGGATCTTCTTGAAAGACAGCTTTGAGCCCAGGAATTAAAGGACAATCCTTGGTCTCATGGCTTTCCGAGAAAATCATACATGTTTCTACAATTTTTGCATCCAAGGGGCATTCCCTTAGAGATGCTTCTTCCTACATTTTGGACAAAATATGGCCAAGGCTTCAGCTTCTACTCTCTGCTTGTTTTGAATTTTAAGGGTGTCTAGTTGTTCACTAAGACTCCCTAGGATATCAGTTTTGTATTCATCAAGCATATTGCCAATCCCCGCGCTACTTACTAATCTAGTTTCAGATTTGTTTGCCCTAATAAGAGAAGGATCTCTAGGCCCTTTTCCTGTTTTAGATTTTCCTCTCAAGAGATGGACACATAGTTCTGCTATGTCACGAAGTGGAAGTTGAGAAATGTCTCCCTTCCCCATCATGTTTAAAATATCTATCCATTCATCTCTGATGGCTTTTAATAGAAGGGCTTTCAATTTCCTCATAAGTGGCTCATCTTTGCTCTTTTTAAGGTGTATTGAAATCTTCAAGTAAATCCTCCAAATTTTCATCTTCTTTTTGCACCATTTTGAATACCTCATCCTTATGGTTGGTGGGCATGCAATAGTCCAAGTATCTATCCAAAAATGTTTGTTTCATATCATTCCAAGTCCTAATAGATTGGGTGACTAATCCCATGAGCCATTTCAGAGCAGCTCCCTTCAATGTTGAAGGAAACAATTTGAGTTTTTGAGAGTCTTCCATATAGTCATAAGTTCGGCATACGACTTCAAACTCAAACAGAAATGTTTCAGGATCCTCACTTCGCAATCCATAAAAGTTGGGGAGGACAGATGGTGAGATGTTTTTCATGGTTGTATGAGTTTCCTCATCAACTATAGGGAATCCAAATGAGTTGTCTCCTTCCCTATTTCTTCCATTATTACCTCCACCTCCACCATTGTTGCCTCCATTATTTCCTCCTCCTCTACCTCTACCCCCAAACCCATCTACTACTTCCTCCGTCATGATAGTTTCCTCAGAGTCTTCTGGTTCTTCTATCAAGGGTGGATGAGAGAGAGTTTCTTCCTTCTCTTCTTCAGGTGGTTCTACTTCTTCGATTATAATATGTTCTTTTGTAGAAGTGAAGAAAGGGTCTTCTCCTAAATGAGATTGGGTGGATAGTGTAGGAGAATCCTCTAACTCGGCTGTTGCTCCTTGAATTCCAGGAACCTTAAGGCTAGGAGTAGATGGTGGTGAATCTTGCCTATGCCTTGAAGAAGCTCGAGTTGTGAAAATTGAACTCTTGTCTCTAGCTATAAACCTTCCCCTAGAATCTCTTGCTCTATGCATGTCATTTTTTATTTTATTTTTTATCTTCAAGTCGGGCTAATAATTCTCTTTCTGATCTTCCAGATCACACTAGGTGTAAGAAGAGAGCATATTTAAGAAATTATTGAACCAACAACTCTCTTTTCTGATCCTCCAGATCACACTAGGTGCGAGAGGAGCGCATACTTTGAGAAGTTATCAATTTTCCCTTCTTTGATTTTTTTTTGAAGAAATTGGCTACCTAGTTACACTTCCCCAGCAACGACGCCAAAATGTTTGGTCAATTTAGTGTGTCCTAAATTGCTACATTAACTTTCAATCCGGGATTCGTAAGATGACGAAGTGTGGTGCACTATATGTGCAAGATAACCTATTTCTTACTTTTGTCGTTTTTTATTTTTATTTTGTTTTGGGGGTTTTTCTCTTGGTTGATTTCCTAATGTGAGATGGAAATTCTAAAAGACAAGTATGGATATAAGTGTTCAAGGCAATGATGTCCTTTATAATGATTTCCAAAACTTCAAACTTAAAAAGGGGTTTAAAACATGCAATGATAAAATTAATTCCTAAAAGAAAATGAAAGTGTGCCACTATACTAGTCAAACAAACAGTGAACTATTGATCATGAAACCATTATCCCTGCTGCTGTTCTAAATACCAAAGAAACTGTACTCAAAGAAATCCAAAAATTGCACGTAAAGTAAATCTAAAATCAAATTACATCAACTCATATTCTGACCCCTCACTAGTTAGTCTCGTTATGGCTTTCGGAGGTAATCATAAACAACTTGAGCTATTTGATATCTAAGTTGCAGGAAAGTAAACTAATATCAAATTACACACTCATACTTCAATCCCTCACCATTAGTCTCGCTATGGCTTTCAGAGGTAACTGATAATGACATGAGCAATTTAATATCTAATTTGCAGAAAAATAAACTAATATCGAATTACACACTCATACTTCAATCCCTCACCATTAGTCTCGCTATGGCTTTCGGAGGTAACTGATAATGACATGAGCAATTCAATATCTAAGCCAACTAATAAAGCCAATGAACAAAACTAACATAAACAAAACAGAGCTGGAATTAAAAACTAAGAAATGTAAGTCAGCATAAAGATAAAACTGATTCCATATCATTAGTCATTGTAAAACTATGTGCAAATGCTCGGGCTGCCTACTATAATCTGGAACAAATACACTGATCGACGTTAACAGTAATGGAAAGCATGTAAAATTATGGACAAAAATAAAACGTTAGTACCATAAAAAATGAAATATATACAAGTGAATAACTATAACATAATGAACGTAAAAACATAGCATGAAACTATACAGCAATAAAGAAAACCTCAGCGTGTGCAGGGGCCCTCTGCACAACCTCGGGCAACGACTATCAACCACGAATTATGCTCAGAAACAGAGTTTTCTCATATATTTAGAATGCAGTCATAACGACGAAACAATGTCACAGCATAGTGGGTTCGTTAACAGTCAACAATACATTCAAAAAGACTAACTATTATGCGTATGGAGATGCATTATTTATAACAGAAGGCTACATAATTGATTTCCTAAAAATTGCGCTGACAGAGGACACATGAACGACAACGTCCACGAATATAGCATCATGGCTTCCGAGATGATGCAATATAATGGAAGCGGCTTGTTGGATTTACATCATGGGCAGCCTACAGGTATCAGCGTGCCTCTGGAGATCTGGAAACGACCATAAAAATCTTCATGTGCTCAGAAACGAAGTCCTGTTGCTGTAGAGCTCTCCCGGTTGACCACCACTTGACCATCGTTGACTATGACCCTCTTTGACGAGTCAAGCTGGACCAATGGGAACTCAACCACGTTCACATCATTTCCAACTTGCCCATGTGGCTCGATTTGCCTGAGGACACCTGCAATATAGACTTTAACAAAAACGGTTGCGGAAACTTGAAGCAGCTGCTGAAAGTGACATGATTCCGCAGCTTGATGAGCAAAAATCTAGTTTTAAACAGCAGACACAAGACATACTTAAAAACCATTTTAAATGCTCTTTTATGACTAATATGCAATGATGTTAACAACTTAGGAGGTTCAGGTAAATGGAAAGAGGATAGGGAAAGGTGTAGGAAATATGCAAGTTTGGGGCTCAACAAATATAAGAAGCTAGTTTGGTGGGATATGGCCATACACTTCCTCATAAGGTGTCATATTTTCGGTTTCATGATAGTTGGTATTATACCACCATTCAACTGAACAAAACCATTGCATCCATTGATGTTGCATGTATAAAGTCAAGCACAATAGATAGGTCTCCAAACATTTTTTGACTGCTTCTGTTTGACCATCGGTTTGGGGATGATAAGTCGTACTCAGTTGGAGTTACATGCCTTGTAGCTTGAAAAATTCCTACCAAAATTTGTTGGTGAAAGTGGGGTCTCAATCAGACACAATGGAAGTCATCATGCCATGTAGTTTGAAGATTTGGTCCATGAAAAATTGAGCCACCAGTTTTGGCCTGGTAAATGGGTGTGGTAGAGCACAAAAATGAACATACCTGGAAAACCTATCAACAACCACGATGATGACTAATTTGTTGTTTGACTTTGGGAGACCTGTAATGAAGTCCATGGAAACATTTGTCCAGTCAGAAGCAGGGAGTAGCATGGGTTGTAAGGTTCCTGGTAGCTTGATAATTTCCCCTTTTTTGTTCTGGCATACATCGCATTCAACTACAAAAGTAAGAATTTTTTTCTTCATGTCGGTCCAAAAGAAAGAGTGGCATGCTTGTGCATAAGTCTTCTGAAAACCTGAATGTACTAAAAGTGAAGAGGAGTGTAGCTCTTCCAACATGCGGGTTTTGAGGGTGGAGGTCGGGGATAGCACTACCCAATCCTTATAGCAAAGAACTTCATCCTTCCAACAGTAGTCCTTTGAAGAATTTAGATTTGCTCATAATATGTTAATGATCTGGGACAAAGAGGGGTGGGAGAACCATTCATGACGGGCTTCTTCAATCCAATCTAGTATGGGTAGAGAGAGGATTAAAAGGGTGCCCTCATCCTCGAATTGGCATGATAAGGCATAGACCACTACGTTGTCATGCCCCTTCTTGTAAATTATCTTATAATCATATCCTAGCATTTTTGCAAGCCATTTATTTTGTTGTGGCGACGATAGACGTTGCTCAAAGGAGATATTTTAGGCTATGATGGTTAGTGCGGATTTGGAAATGATGCCCCAATAAGTATGGTGGCCATGTGTCTACCGCATGTAAGATGGCCATAATATCTTTCTCATATGTAGATTGACCCAAATGCTTGCCATTGAGTTGTTGACTCGTGAAATCCAATTGTCGAACTTCCTTCATTAATCCTACACCAATTCTCGTACCTAAAGCATCACATTCGATCACAAAAGGTTTTGTAAAGTCTGGTAGGGCCAATATTGGAGTGGAGCACATGGCTTGTTTGAGAGCCAAGAAGACCTATTGAGTTGTGTCATTCTATAGAAATGATTTTTTATTGAGAAGATTAGTGAGGGGCAAAGAAATGTGTCCATAATCGGAGAAAATTTTGTGATAGCAGCCCGTGAGACCCAAGAATCCCCTCAAACTCTTCAAGGTTTTTGGTTGGGGCCAATCTTGCATTGCTTGAATCTTTTTTGGATCAACCCTCACTCCTTCACAACCCACAATGTGTCCCAAACACTCTACTTCTTCAATGCCAAAGGAACACTTCGATAATTTGAAAAATAGTTTATGATCTTCGAGAAGTTGCAATACCTGGTCAACATGACGAAGGTGAGTGTCCCATGTTATGTTGCAGATGAGAATGTCATTAAAAAAGACGGACAAAATTTCTAAGATATGGTTTCAGAAGGTAGTTCATGAGGCTCTAAAAAGTGGATGGTCCATTACAGAGACCAAATGGCATGACCGGGAATTCTTAATGGCCTTCATGAGTTTAGAAGGCTGTCTTGGGAATGTCAACTTCCTTCATCTGTATTTGATGATAGCCCAAGCGGAGGCCGAGCTTGATAAAAAATTTGGCACCATGCAATTCATCAAGAAAATCATCAACTACTAGGATAAGAAATTTGTCCTTGATAGTTAGCTTTTTAAGGGCCCTAAATTTTGGACACATGAGCCTTTCACCATATTTATTTAGAACCATGACCACTAGGGATGAATAAGGGCCGGTGTTGGGACGAATAACACCAACTATGAGGAGTTCCTTGATTAATTTTTGCAATTTCGTTCTTTTTTCCAAATGATATAGATAGGGGCAGACATTTGGCAGTTGTGTACCTGGGAGCAGAGGGATGTTATGATCATGTTCACCCCTAGAGGGTGGAAGCTCCTTATGTTTGTCGAAGACCCGCTGGTGGTGATCTAAGACCTATTGCATATCGGGATGAATGTGAGGAGGAGTGGATTGAATGGCATGGGTGACATTAAATTGTGATATTATCCCATGATGACCCTTTTTAAAAGATTCTCCATTCGATGTGAGATGATGATAGTAGGAGCACTTTCCTGGTGTCCCCTAAGTGTATGAGTGTGCCCATTCTGCTTAAAGCTCATATGAAACACCTACAAGTCCATTGTGATAGGGCCAGTGTGCAGATCCATTCAGCACCATGGACAATGTCACAACCACCCATTTCAATGGAAAACATGTGGGTTTTGAGGTGATAATCCCCCATTTGAAGCTTAACATTTTCAAATTGTTCTTCACATTTCATAGCCCCCCCATTCATGATAAGGACTTGGAAATTAGATACCGCTTTGATGAGCAGTTTTAAAGTGTATTAGGCTTTGCATTAGTTCTCCTTGGATCACTTCACTTGTGAAAGGAAGACTAGCTAGTTCTTCCAAAGAAACCAAAGGACTCCGGTAAGGTTTCCCCCGATCTCCATTTGTATACATAATTATGATTGATACTCTTAGCTTCAGGTTGAAACATGTGAAAAGGATGAAACACCTTCTTAGAATCAGATATGCAAGAGGAATAAGAAGTCTCAATCACTCACAATTTGCAGACACCACTTTCCTCCCAGGAGGTGCATCTATAATTGTTCCCAAAAGATTCAAGCAGGTTCTAGACCACTTTATCCTAGCCTATAGTGGAAAAATGCATTCAAAAAATCTCAAGTCTACTCTTGGAACACCTTAGTGGTCAAAAAACATCAACTTAGAGAAATATTTGACTTTCAATCTATAGAAAATTGGAAAGGATTTAAATATTTTGGAATCCATATATGCTTTAAATCACACATGTCATAGGCTTGGGCGTTATTTATTTCCAAATTCAAATAGAAATTTGAGGCATAGGGAGCACTATGGCTCAATTTGGCTGGTCATACTGTGATAATAAAAGAAATTTTATCTGCCCTTCCCTTCTACCAATTCTCTATTCTCCTAGTGCTCCGAACTGTTCTACATCAACAGGCTAAATAAATTTGGAAGATTCTCTGGGATGGAGGAAAGAGAAGAACAAAAGAGTTCCACTTGATAAATTGGGCCATGGTTCATAATCCTAAAATTCACGCGATCAAGAGTGTTGCAAGCCAAATATGTGCAACCTAGAAGTGATCAAAGCCTCATACAATTAAAACCACCTGAATTGGATTGACAATATGGAAACTCATCTCTTCAATTGGATCAATAATACATAAAAACCTATGTTGGATCCCAGTGCTCGTTGCTCGTATCAGTATATGGTAGGCCTCAATCATGGGAAAGCCACCTCTATAGGAATCTCGGGGTCCACTTCCTATTAAGGAAGCCCTTCATGCACAAGGGATATCCCTATTGGCAAACATCTCCTTGTGGGATGTAAGTGGACATTGGGTTGGATGGGACTTTAGTGGGATCCTCAGTCATCTAATTCCATGTGTGGCTATTATGTAAGAATGCTTGTTTGGTTGTGCTCCCTAGAAATATTCTTACTATGTTAAAGGAGTCTATGAATCATTATTATACATTGGTCGCTTGCCCCCAAAATCCTATCTCTGGAAAAAAACATGGTGCAATAATTTAAATCCAAAAATCAACACTTTTAGTTGGATGCTTTCCCATAATAACCCCTAACTATTGAGAACCTCTAGAAAAGAGGAATACAAGGGCCTTCAAGATTCCCCTATGCAAGCAACACAAACAAATTCTTGTCCACCTCTTTTTATTCTACCCATTCACCAAGTTGGTATGGAAAAATGCCTTCTCCTCATTGTACAATATAATTCACTAGCCCTCTAATCTCCATGTGCTCGTCTCCTCCTAGCCTAAATTTTATAGTGGACCATTCATAGGTAAATCTAGATTTATATGGTATTTGGAATCCATTCCTAAGTTCTTATGTTGGAAAATATGGCTCGCAAGGAACTGTGCCACTATTAAAAATCATCACCTTATCCCTCAATAAAGTTTTATGAAAGCATTATGCATGTGCGTTGAATATGGAAACTTAAACTTGGGCAAAGAAGATCGAAATTTGGACATAGGAGAACACAAGTGGCCAATCAAGATCAAGGGTGCTATGAAAAGAGGCATTGCATCAACTTGCAAATCCAATTGATCTTATCACAATTGGATACTGAGATTAACAGATCAATATCTAGCAATTTGGAAGAAGGAAAATACAAGTTATATACTTCACTTTGATGGTGCCTCAATGAAAAATCGAGGGGTGGCAGGAGGGAGAGGGGTTTTGTATAATATCGAAGGAAAATTGGTTATAAGTTATGCATGGGGGTTGGGATATATGACCAACAATCAGGCCGAAAGGTACTATTACAAGGTCTACTTCTGGCTAAAGTTATTCGAGTGAATAATATGTCATCCTTGGGGACTCACTTATCATTATTCAACATCTTCATACTAGAACTTGGCCAAAAGACAATATTTTGGAAAACCTTCTGAAGAGAATCATAATGCTATTGGATGAATTCCCTCATAAATATTTCTTTCATGTTCCAATAAATAAAAAAATAAAGTTGATAAGAGTGTTATTTGTGCATGCCATCTCCAAGTTGGGAAACTTGAAACCAATAGTGAATAAGGATGGTGTAGCCTACCATAGCTCCAAAATAATTAACATGGCAATAAAGAACCATATGGTAAATGTTAATATTAAAATTTCACCCCAAAGGAAAAGTTTCAATAATCCTAAGTTAGGAAAGTGAAAAAAAACTAAGAGGCGGAAGGCAATTATGAAACGTTCTGCAACCATAACTTCTCCCGCATGTGGGTCAAAGTCGTGACACATAAAATAATGAATTCGATCTCCCACAGAGAATGGGGTTTCCCCTTTCCAAGTCTCATTTCAAAGAGAATCAACTACAAACTCTGGGATATATCGTGGTCTCCATGTCAAGGCCAAGTAGTTGGAGCTCTGTTAATGCCTATACTCCCAACTAATTATGTGTTGTGCTCAAATCTAAGGATTGTAAGTGAATCGGGTAACTCTATAATTGGGTTAGCGTGGGAATACTAGTTTATCCTTTTTAGCTTGGTGGGCAGATATTTTTCCTAATTGAATACCATTTCAAACATTTGGAATGCCCTCCCGATAAAAATTGACACAACGTGAAAGTCTAGTAAGGTGGCAGATGACTTAAGCTTGGTAGCTTCAGCGTGGAATTACTAGCATCCAATGAATTCACAACGATCTTCATGAAAGTGCTAGGAAAGGAATTTTCACTATTTAACTCATCGTATCTCAAATATATCTTTTTTTTTTACATTAAATTTTTTCAAAGATCTTCGGCTTTTATGAGATGGCATTATCCCATATTCCTCCTCTCTAGCTCAAAGATGGATTCCATTCTTTCTCCTTTCCGTAGGTTTGAATTTGAATTGGTTGGGCATAATTCCTTTGCCCCTATTGGTAGAATGAATGAATCTAGGGGAGGATTGCAGGCGTTGGAAGTTAGGAGATGAGCTAGAGATAGAATGTGGAAAGGCCCCACAGGAATGGTAGGAAGTAGCAATGGTGTTGGGAGAATAAATTGTGGTTGTCTGGATGCAGCCACTCAATTGAAGCAAAAAATTGATGTGCTTCAAGTGGATTTACTTGAACTAAATTTGAAATTAAAGGACCATAGGTTGTCCACAGTACAAGTGTTGGAGAAAAAATAGTCTTTAAAAGAAAAATTGGCCAGACAAGATGATGAGGTGGAGGCCTTACATAACCAATTAATGGATCTTTGGGACTAAATTAATCTATTGAAAACTCAACTTTGTGAGATTGACGACGCAACCTAGACTCAACAAGAGTAGTGCCTGGACCTTAACAGGTTAGCCAATGGGGAGGAATGCCTCAAGAGAAGGGGGGAATGCCCCATCCATATATGTAGAGTGTCTGATGTATGTACCAGGGAAAGCATACATTAGGAGAATCTCCCCTATTTTTGATGATTTATTTTACCTTGCCATGAGCTAGTGTATGTACAACTATTTACTCAGATATATTTTTTGATATGTATATATGAGATGAGATTTTTTGGTGGCTCTTATGATGTGTATTATGCTTCTATACATTTGATGTATCTTTGCATTTTTTTGAGATGGATATTATGCTTATGGTTTATGTATCTTGATGGTTATATATATGTGATGCATTCCAGTCTAAGACTTGATTAGATATGCGATCAATTGATTTGGATCCCTTGGTATATATGTAAATGTGATGTGATAGGAAATTTTGAGTAACCTTTGTGCATGCAGATACTTCCAAGAAAGTCGTGGATCATGAACTTCAAAGGTTTTTCTCAACTTTGATACAACAAGTTGGGAATCAAGGAATACATGCAAGTGATGGATACCTAAGTGGGAGGCATCAGCCAAGAGACCTATGGCGACATCATATTTAGCTTGATTGTTGGTGGATGGCTTGATACAAACTCCATTGAAGAGACAGGGTGTTCGGTGAGGAGAGTATATGGTCCAGGCTGCAACAATGAGGTTTTGTGACCATCGAGAAGCACCATCAGAAAATTTGTAATGATATATTGGCAGATGATCCATTTGTGACAAATGATGAGAGAGTGATTTTAGAGTGGCTCCATGATGAGGTGATCATTTTAAAAAAATTAAATAATTCATGGTGCATACATGTACATTCTAAGGCTACTTGAGCATTCTTATGGGTGAAATTTTTTGAGGTAGAGTCCATTGGCAATTTTTTTTAGGCAAGTCCCATCAATTTATGATAAGATGTATGCCCCCTTGAGGAGATAATGTTTGATAATGAATGGACCCTTCCATAATGTCTCAAACTTCCCGGGTCTTACCTCCTCTTAGGAAACATTGTAATGGAGAACTAATTAACCTTCGGTAAATGTCCAAGGGGTGATGTTGCGATCAAATGAGGCTTTGACCCTCTTTTTTGGTGCTTCATTATGCTAGAGATATTCTTGTCGACTTTCATTGACCAGCTCCAGCTATACCAACCTTTGTTCCAAAGGTTTGGTGTCGGTGAGAAGTTCAATGGCTGAGTGTAAGGTCGAGATTTCACACTCAATGGGGAGTACAACCTCAACCCCATATACTAATTGGGAGGGTGTGAACCCTATAGATGCATTGACTGTTGTGTAGTATGCCCATAGGGCTGAAAACACCATGTGGTGCCAATTCGTTTTATGATTTTTCACCATACACTGCAACATTTTTTTTGAGAACTTTGTTGACAACTTCTACCTAATCGTTCGATTGAGGGTAGTATGGGGAAGTGTATTCGTGAGAGAAACCAAGGTGTTGGGATAAATCTTGAAAAACTTCATTTTCAAAATGTTTACCATTGTCAGAAACCAACTCCTTGGGAACACGGAACCGTGTTATGACATGGTTAAAGAAAAACTGTGCAGTGGTTTTCGCGGTGTTATTAAGTGGGCATTGCTTCTACCCATTTGGTGAAATAATCGACGACAACCACAATGTACTTATGATTTCCGGATGATGGGGGGTTACAGGTCCTGGAGTATATGCCCCATTTATAGAAGGGGTCGATAATGATGACCGGATGTAGGGGAGCAGGTGGGGCTTGCACCTTATGAGCATATCGTTGGCACCGCTCACATATTTTGATTGCCTCTATGCAATCATGGAAAAGGGTGGGCCATAAATAACTATCACGATGGATTTTTTTTAGCAGTGGCCATCCAGGTGTTCACCACAAGCCCCACAGTGACAATCATTTAAGGCTTTCTCAGCTTGTTCGTGAGTGAGGCACCGACGAAGGACAATGTTAATGCCCCGTCGATAGAGGACATCCCCTAGAAGAAGGAAATGGGGGGCTTGGTGGCATATACGCCTCTGATCGTCGCGGGTAGATGGGGTTTGAAATTTTGAGTTCGTAAAAAGAGGAGGATATCACCGTACCAAGGGTTGTCCGTTGATACTAAAAATATTTGTTCATCGAGAAGAGAATCATTAACAAGAGATCCTTGGGTCTCTATTGGGAGATCAGTGATGAACTCGACGAGGATGAGTGCCTTTTTCCTTTAAGGAGAATTAAACTGTAGATCGAATTCTTGTAGTATAACAATCCATCGAGTGTATTTGTGGTTCATCATACGACGAGTGAGTAGATATCGCATGGGGTTAATAGCAATTATTACAATAGTGGTTTGAAGAATGATATAAGGTCGAAGCTTCTGAACTGAATGTACTAGGGCTAATGTATTTTTTTCTTTTGGTCCATACTTCAATGCAAGCTCAGATAGGTTCTTGTTGACATAATAAATTACATGCTCCTTGTTATCTGGTTTGTCTTAGACTAATACCCCAGGGATGGCTACATCAAATGCTGATAGATATAGGGTATAATATTTATTGCGGTTGGGCGGGCTAATCAAAGGAGCTTGAGATAATGCATATTTTAAACCTTCAAATGATTTTTGTGCCTGATCATCCCAATGGAAGGGAATATCATGACAAAGGAGACACATAAAGCCTTGTGCGCAAGTAAAATAATTGAGGACAAAGCATTATAAGCAATTAGCCTTACCCTGCAAGCTTTATAACTGTTTCAATGTTCTTAAAGGTGGTACTTCCTTAATGGCTTGGACTTTGAGAGGGTCAACTCTAATACCTTGCTAGGAAAATATAAATCCCAGAAGTCTCCGACATTGAAATAGAACACACATTTTAGAGGGTTCAAGTGTAGGTTATATTGTCGACATATCTGAAAAACCATGCGGAGATCCTCCAATGGTTAGTACGCTTCTTGGATCATACTGTAAAGTTGTCCAAATAGGAGAGGATAAAATGAGCCAAATCATGGAAGATGTAGATCATGGCATGCTGGAAGGTGGTGCCATCATTTTTAAGACCGAAATACATGACTTGGTACGTGAATGTACCCAAATGGGTTGTGAACTTAGTTTTGTACTAATTTGTATGGTGAATCTGTATTTGGTTATACCCATGGAACCCATCCATGAAGGATAGGGCCTTGTGATTGGCGCAAGCATCAATGACTTGGTCGATGAATGGTGTAGGGTAATTTTCTTTGGGAAAATCTTTTTCAGATCTCGGAAATTAGTCTTCATGAGGGGTACAGGGTTAGAAACCCAAGACGTGTAAGCGATAAGATAGATGAATCCAACTTTGTGGATTTTATCGATTTCCTATTTCATTGATTCTTTCTTAGAAGGATGTAACTGACATTGTTTCTACCTAACGAGGTGGGCATGACGCCACATGTCAATATGATGTTCCACATGGTGGGACTGATGCCTAACATCTCAGAGTAATCCCATACAAAAATATCCATGTATTCTTGGAACAAGGATTTGTATGAAATTATTTCCTCTGGAGAGCATGCTTCCCCTAGGAAGATTTCTTCGACTTTTCTAGGTTTGTTCGAAATATTTACCTTGATGGTAGATGAAATATTTGACATGTTCCCTTCCTTGAATGTGTCAGGTGTTGGGATGGGATTTTTGAACCAATCAACCTTTCCTGGTGGTAGGGAATCTTTTGACTCTATGGTGCAGATATCGTGGGTTAGTGCGCTAGTAGGCACAAACACTTTTTTGGGTAGGAAAAATGAATGATGGTGCATGGTGTCCCATGGACATTCAGGTTCCGTCATGGCCTCTAGAATATATTCATCTGAATGAAAATATTATCTAGTGTTGAATTAGGTTGTGCCAGGCCTTGAGGTTGGGGTTTAGACCTAGTTGTGTCAGTCGACAAGCAAGAATATGATTCATTGGTTGATATCGTAGAACCAAGTGAGGTTGACAATGTGAAAATGGGATAGATCTACACCGCCAATGGTGTTACCACTAGTGTGGTGGGTTTTGGAGTATCAACACCAAAAAATGATGACCAAACAATACAAATCAATGTTCCTATGGATGTGGAAATTAATTGTATATGGTGTTGTATGTCGTCGGCATTAAGTGGTGGTAGAATTTATGTTATGGTGGGTTGCTAACATCTGGGAGGAAGTTGTAGCAGGCTTGTTGGTGTACAAGGGGAAAAAATTTCTTTCTCAATATGAGGTTGATGTTGAATCCTAATCTATCGAAATTTTTTTAATATATGACATGTCTCGATGCTATGAGAGGTAGTGGTGCAAATACAACACACCGAACTAGTACTAACTGAAGAGATAGTGTGGGTGGAAACATGGAGATGATGAATCCTAGTTGACATCATGAGATGAGGCATCTTTGGGTGGTAGCCATCTCTGGATCTTAGTATTGGCATGACTTGACTTCCTAGTGTGGGTTTGCCTCAATGTTGCTCTTGCTACATGAAAATGTGGAAGGTACTGGAAATTCCTCTTATTATGTGATTGAGAGAAGATGTGACAATGACAGCGTGTGATTTTCTCTTGATTTTATAGATGGATTTAAGGAATTTGGACCACTAAGTGAAAGATGTCATTAAAATTACTCAATTCGTGGCATTGATTTACCAAGTGGTTAGGTTTATCACATAGGGCACATGTGAGTGGTGATATTTTTTTTCCAGGCAGTCTTGGATCATTTTTTGCCTGATCTAAACTAATGATGG
>APFE031752426.1:73691-94446 GCA_000404065.3 Pinus taeda | reverse complement strand
TTTCTCTAGCAAGGGGAGGGGGGTTCACTGAAACTTTTGGGGCATGCAAAAGAGATTTAAGCTTGTCCAACTCAGGGCACATATTGGTGGGGTGCCCAACTTTTTCATAGTAAGCACAAGGTTGAGGAATCTTAGAGGAGGGAGTGTTTGAAGCTTCCACATTATTGCCTTTTTTCTTATCCCTTTTTCTGGCACCATCTGATTTCGATGCAGGTGCTACTTGTTGCAGTGTGCTATCCTAAGGAGGAATACTAGGGCCGATGCCTATTGCAGTGATACCTGAGCTTGTTGACATGGCCTGAGGGGACAGATACTAGACTAGTATCACCATAGTTGTATTGGGCAACGAGAGTGTTTCAATGACTTGGTACGAGACAAAACCAAGTGGGGGGAATAAGAAGGGTGTTTGAGTGATGGGATATAGTAAGAAAGTAAGATCGGTAACAACATTGTTGTTGGTATCTGAAACTGGTTCTTGATCTTGGGAGGTGTTTGATGAACTCATCATGCACATTGGTGCTCCTATGGTTGGAATAATATCATCTATCACGGGAGGGTCTCTTGGAAATGTCCCTAGGAGTGTTGATGGCTTTAATTGGCCTAAGTTGAATTCAGTGTAAGTGGTGATCCATTCAAGAGAAGATGAGATGAAAGGTAGCACACCATCCAGTGTAGGTAATGTCTTCTTCTCATAATATGTGAGTTGATATATTGTAATTATTCTTCCCTCATGGGGGAACATCATTACCCTGAATGCAGATGAGGAAATCACTAACATTTCGTACATGTAACTTCGACCCAGTAGGATATCATAATCCAACTGTGCATCCAATACTTCGATATCGATTAGCACGGTTTTGTCGGCCAGTTGTATTTGGATGCCTTGGTAGAGGCCTACGAGAGTTGAAGGGTGCTCATCGTATGCTCTAAGAGTGATGTTAGAAGGTTTGAGTTTGGGGGATCCCAGTTTCTGCTAAACATATTTGGACATTATACATGTGGATGCCCCTTTTTCGATGATGCAATGATGGATGGTGATATTCTGGACTAAGACTGGGATTTGAAAAGAAATGGTTGATGGTAGTCGTGGGGTAGCTTTATCCATGTCAAAGAGCATTAACTAATATTTGATTGAGATAATTGCACTTAGAGTGGAAAGTAGGGATTTCCTTTGGGTTGGGCATGTTTGTAGGACCTCTAACATTGACATAGCTAAGGGAGATTGTGCTAAGTCATTGACTATGTTGTAGCCATGAGCAACTTTTGAGTTATTTCTTTCTCACCGTAAAGGTCCTTTGACCATCTTCAACATGGGCTCTATAGGAAGTTTAGGGATGGTGAACGATGCTATAGGTGTTGTCGTGGTGGAGGTGGATGGGTTTGGTTGTAGGGGAGCTTCATAAATTCTATTTCGTGTTTGCAGGAAAATGTCTTTTCCTATCATGAAAATGTCATGATTAGAATTATTTTTGGGGTTTCCTCTAGGGGGATGTGGATGGGATGGTTGTTTCTGATTGTTAACCACTCCCTGATGGGAGAAAGGATCCTACATTACACTAGTAGAAAATGAGCAATTAGTGACTAGGTGACTAAAAAAGTTAGTCACCACAACTTTTCCAAGTGAAAAACTACCAAAATGAGAAATCTTAAGTGACCGAACTAAAAACAACTAACATAAATCACTAATTTAGTTGCAGGTTAAAATATGTGACTAGCTAATAAGTAATACAACTAAAAATGACTAACATGAATGACTAATTTAGTCTAAGAACAAAAATACAACTACCTAACAAGTACTACAATAATATGAATCAATTTTTTATGTTAGTCATTTTAATTGTGTCAAGCAATCTAAACTTACAGGTGACAGGGGATTGAAAGGATGTTAAATATTGGTTGAAAGGTTATCCTTCCTTAAACACTTCTTCATCCTCACATAGTGTATAGTTGAGCCAACATTTCACTATGTATCTTTAATAATTTGTAATTTTAAAAATATATTTTTTAATAAAAAATTATTTTATGTATTTTTTAAAAATCTATTCATCGAATCTAATTGTGTCTAGTTCTAATTTGAAATTAATTTAAAGGGAAATTTTATTTTTTAAGACTATAATATCAAATAAAAACTACTTTAATTTCATATTAACAGACCTACATCCATCTTAACCCCGAATCTATCAAGCGGCTAGAGGGGTCGAATCTCTCGAGGTGCAAACATTTTTTTCTAGTGCAAAACTTGAGGAAATTTTTTCATCTCGAGAGATTGGATCCCTCCTGACACTTGATAGTTATAGGGTTAATATGGTTCTAGGTTGGTTATATAATACTATATAATATCTATATTTGTATTTGTGTCTCTTTGTAATTCCCTCTCTCTATATCACCCCCGAAACATAGCACAATATCTCTCCCTTTCTTCCCCTTTTTTGTCTATCTCTCTCTTCCCCTTCTCTACCTCTCTATCTATATCCTTCTCTCTATTCCCTCTCACTCTCCTCTCTTCCTCACTCTCTCTCCATGACTCCCTTGTCACCCCCTCTCTCTCCACCTTTCTCCCTCTATGTTTTTCTTGTTCCCTCCCTCTCCTACCCCCTCCAATTCCATCTCTCTCTCCTCATCTCTATCTTCTCTATCCCTTATCTCCCACCTCCCTCTATCTCTCCCCCAAAATCACTCTCCCTCTCTCTCTCTCTCTCTCTTCCATCCAACTCTATCACTATCTCCCTCCCTCCCTGTCCTTTTCCATCTCTATGTCTCCATCTCTCCCCCTTCCCCTTCTCTCCCCATCTCTATCCTCTCATTTTCTTTCTCTTACCTCCTCTCATCTCTCCCTCACACTCTCTCCATCTCTGCCTTCTAACTCCTCTCCCTTTCCACCTCTATCTCTCTATGTCTTTGTTTTTTCCTCCCTCTCTCTCCCATTCCAACTCCATCTCTCTCTCTCTCCCCCCCATGACTCTCTCTTTCTCTCTCTCTATCCTCCAACTTTTTCACCGTCTCACTCCCTCTTTCCACCCCCTCCCCAACTCTCTCTTAAATTTGATCACATTGTATTGTGTTTAAGAAATTATCTAGATTAGAAAAACTTAATTGGTTGTAAAATATTAAACCTATATTTTGGATCAATCATGTCAAAGAAAATAAAATAATGAAAACTTTAAAAAATCATGCACTATACAAAGCATATTTACAAGTTAATATCCATGGTAAAGTGAGGGTGAATATCCACGGTTAACAATCTTGTCATATTGTTATAAAATATTTGACTGTGAAATAATTTATGTTTTTTGGGCATGTGGTATTATTATAAAAATATTTTGATTGTGAAATAATTTATGTTTTTTAGGCATGGTAAAGTGAGGGTGAATATCCATGGTTAACAATCTTGTCATATTGTTATAAAATATTTGATTGTGAAATAATTAATGTTTTTTTGGGCATGTGGTATTGTTATAAAATATTTTGATTGTCAAATAATTTATGTTTTTTGGGAATATGGTATTGATAATCCATGGTATTGTAACAAGGCTATTTTTTGCAGGTTAATAATATCTACAGTAATGTGGGGGTGAATATCCATGGTGAAGAATCTTGTCATATTATTGTAAAATATTTTAGTTGTGAAATAAGTTATGTTTTTTGGACTTGTAGTATTGATAAGCCATGGTATTGGTTGCAAAATATTAAACCTATATTTTGGATCAATCATGTCAAAGAAAATAAAATAAACGTTTTTTTTTTTTTTAAACATGCACTATATTTAATCTATTATAATTAGTCAATTTGCTTGCTCTCATAGCTTGGATCCTCAACTAAGATGGATCTATGTCGATTCTTTATATATATATATATAGAAAGAACCGGCATAGATCCATCTTAGCTTAATTTTATTACAACCTTAATTTAATTTCTATGGGAATATGTTTAGATATATGTCAAATTGTAACATTTTCCATTTTAAATTCAATTAAAAAATGTTGTAAAATTAAATTAAAATAAAATATCTTTACTATGAAATAAGTTATGATTTTTTGACATGTGGTATTGAGAAGCCACGATATTGCTCCACGGTGTTGTAACAAAGCAGATTTACAAGTTAATATCCATGGTAAAGTGAGGGTGAATATCCATGGTTAACAATCTTGTCATATTGTTATAAAATATTTGATTGTGAAATAATTTATGTTTTTTGAGCATGTGGTATTGATAATCCATGGTATTGTAATAAAAGATATTTTTTGCAAGTTAATAATATCTACCCTAATGTGGGGGTGAATATCCACGGTTAAGAATCTTGTCATACTTGTAAAATATTTTGGTTGTGAAATAAGTTATGTTTTTGGACTTGTAGTATTGATAAGCCATGGTATTGGCTCATGGTATTGTAACAAAGCCTATTCACAAGTTAATAACAAAATCAAAACATAACAAATTAAATCTTATTAATTTA
The DNA here is from genome assembly GCA_000404065.3 of Pinus taeda. Taxonomy (NCBI): domain Eukaryota; kingdom Viridiplantae; phylum Streptophyta; class Pinopsida; order Pinales; family Pinaceae; genus Pinus; species Pinus taeda. Next base: position 89,993 of record APFE031752426.1, on the reverse strand, counting down.
ACTTTTTTTATTATTAATTGAGGTCATATTTAAATGTTTACACTCATCCCAATATCTCATTTTTAACTTCTTTCTTCTTTTTTAATTAACATCTTAAGCAAAATAACAAATTCTTATTAAAAATAAATCATTTTAACCCAATTGCAATATATATATATATATTAATATATATATATTATATATTTCTTTTTTTTTTTTTCTATTATAAATATATATATATATTTTTTTCATTTCCACTTTAGTGCTTGGTTCAAATAAAATAGTCACAGATTACAACATCACATTGTAGCACTATATGGAAATTCAGAAGAAGTAAGACCATCAACGTGATCTATGGATTTCATGGGATTCGAACCTCAGATGGAGTTTGCATGGGAAACACCTTATGAGAGCATCAATGATTAGATGGAGGAAGGGCAAGCTCACTCACCATGGATATTTTGGTAATTTGTACATGGGTATGAATTTGGACTTTGTTCTTCCTTTTTAGTAAAGAGGATTTTTGTTTGTATGGGTCAATAATTTTGAGGGTTTATATGATCAAAGCATAAATTTTATCTAGAGTTAGGTTTTAATGATTTTGATAAGGGCAAGTTCATTGGGCCTAGATATTTTGTTAATTTGTACATGGGTATGAATTTCGACTATTCTTCCTTTTTACTAAAGAGGATTTTTGTTCTTATGGGTAAATAATTTTGAGGGTTTATATGGTCAAAGCATAAATTTTATCTAGAGTTGAGGGTTTAATGATTTTGATAAGGGCAAGATATTTTGGTAATTTGTACATGGGTATGAATTTGGAATCTGTTCTTCCTTTCTGCTCTTCCTTTTTACTAAAGAGGTTTTTTGTTTGTATGGGTAAATATTTCGAGGGTTTATATGATCAAAGCATACATTTTATCTAGAGTTGAGAGTTTAATGATTTTGATAAGGGCAAGGTCATTTGGCGTGGATATTTTGGTAGTTTGTACATGGGTATGAATTTGGACTATGATCAAAGCATACATTTTATCTAGAGTTTAGGGTTTAATGATTTTAATAAGGGCAAGGTCATTGGGCGTGGATATTTTGGTAATTTGTACATGGGTATGAATTTGGACTCTGTTCTTCGTTTTTACTAAAGAGGATTTTTGTTCTTATGGGTAAATAATTTCGAGGGTTTATATGATCAAAGCATAAACTTTATCTAGAGTTGAGGGTTTAATGATTATGATATTTCGGTAATTTGTACATGGGTATGAATTTGGACTATGTTCTTCCTTTTTACTAAAGAGGATTTTTGTTCTTATGGGTAAATAATTTTGAGGGTTTATATGATCAAATCATAAATTTTATCTAGAGTTGAGAGTTTAATGATTATGATGCAGATCTTGATTGCGGCCAATAATTCATCAAAAGTCAATGCACAAGTAAGAATTTTTCATGTCCTTATTGTACAAAGGGTTTAATGATTATGATAATGCAGATCTTGATTGCGGCCAACAATTCATCAAAAGACAATGGACAAGTAATCACTTTGCTTGTCCTTATTGTATAGATGAGTTCGATCCTCCCTAACTTTTCTAGGGCCAGAATGCATGAAATTTTATTTTTTCTTTTTACCTTTTTTTAGTTGATGATTGTTTGTGTAATGGACTCTACCATGCCCAAATTAAAAGGGCTCAAGTGATGCAAGAAAAAATTGTGGTAGGATGCAAATGCTAGACCTTCCTCAAACTTTGTTACATGAAATTAAAATTTCTTGTAATCATGAACATAAAAGATCTTTTCTGTTTCATCCTACAATGGACAAGTAATCGTTTTGCATGTCCTTATTGTATAGATCAGTTCGATCCTCCCTAATTTTTCTAGGGCCAGAATGCATGAAATTTTATTTTTTCTTTTCACCTTTTTTTAGCTTATGATTTTTTGTGTAATGGAATCTACCATGCCCAAATTAAAAGGGCTCAAGTGATGCAAGAAAAAATTGTGGTAGGATGCAAATGATAGACCTTCCTCAAACTTTGTTACATGAAATTAAAATTTCTTGTAATCATGAACATAAAATATCTTTTCTATTTCATCCTTAGATTATGATCTCAACGCCTACATTTTAAAACCATGTTACTATATTTTAATTAGAATATACTTAGATCCATTAAACCTCACAACTCTCCAAAGCTTATGTTAATTCAGCTAAAAAGAAGGAACCTGAATGCCTTTTGCAATTTAGATTCAATTCTTGCAAACAATGACTAAAAATGGAAGAACTCAATGGTCTGATAACTTTTACCCACCCATCAATTTCAAAGACCTTTGGTATTATTATAAACCTAAACATAAAGAGTAGAAGAAGAAGAGGAGCCTAGATGAGGTGGACCCTGACCTGCTTGATACTTTTCAAAAGTTCGGCATGCCCTTGACTAGAAGAAGAGATTGACCAACGTTGTTGTAGATGTTGTTTTCAATAGCCTTTTCATTGCTACCATGCATATGTAGACTCTATAGGTACTTGAGGTTATATTTTGTTCATTATAAGAGGTAATTCAAGAGTATCTTAATCTAGTTAGGAAGTAGCTTGGTAGGGTTGTTGCTCTTGTTGATAACTATTATGCTGCACTATATTTTTATTGTTTTAGTGATAGCTCCTTCTATTAAATCACCAAGCACACTTTGTCACCCATGGAAATATCCACTTATTTCAGGGCAAATGAGATGCAGACCACGAATTTGAGAGGACTCTTATTTTTATAGATGAGAGGAGTTATGTGAGGTGAGAGGAGTTATGTGACATATATTGAAGGATGAACTATACCATTTTATGACACCCATCATCTCCATGCCATAGTAGTGGATCTCTATTGCATCGAGGGAGTAATGATAAAGTATTCCACTGTAAAGAATTGGTATGTCGAGAATGAGGAATGCATATGTGGGATTTATAATTTTATTATGAAAAGAGGTTTGTGCGATGGAGATAGTTCAAGGATTTCATGGACCTGAGTAGAGACTGGTTCCACAATCACCTAGAAATACTCAAGCATAATTTTGAAAGACGATGATGCAATTGGAGAGTTTTATTCTTTTGCCTTGAAAAATAACTATCAATAGGGGGACAAATATGATGCATATAGGGAAGCATTGCAGGAGTAGGATTGTTTCTAAAATTATATCCATAGGCAAGTCAAGGGATTGCTACAGAGGATTAGTGCAGGTGCAACCAAATTATCATAATGCAAGGAATTTTTCATAGTGTGAATTGATGCTCATCGGTGACCAGGAAGTTGCAAATACTTATCGTTACATTCAAGTACAACTGAGTTGCATTCTAAAGTCTCTAATTTCATTTATTGATAGTACTTCTTGTGTCCTTGTCTCTCTTAATTTAATTATGGTAGGATTGGAGTGGATTAAAAAATAAAGCATATCATTGAGTCAAATAGACACCCACATGTCACTACATGTCATTGTGCATACTCTTTGTTTTTGATACAATTAGAAGTGAGAAATATGATGTGTGTGCACACAAAAAATCCTAACATGCATGATGAATCCTCCTCCAATTCCATTTTCTACGGTGACATTTTATTTGCTTTGTTTATACAGGTCATCTAGCCACATAGTGGCCACTATCAAATGTTGAGGTATATGTCATATAAATGTTTTATAGTCTACTTTATTGTATATTCAAGCATTCATCGTCTTTCATGTCTTATACTCTTCATTATATCTTCTTTCATTTTGAGGAGAGGAACTCAATATTGATGGTAAGAAGAAATAATTGCAGAAAGAGGAGAACAATAACACTGGAGCGACAAATGCAAAATGAGAGAGAGAAGAGAATCTATCTAGTGATACCCTTAGAGCCAATATCTTGCATAAGACACTATCATAGAGACTGATGGTCAAGCCTTCAGAATTGGTGAATTCATTTGCAATGCTTTGGAAACACAGTGATAATGTTTTGAAATGATGAAACAATATTTCATGTGTAAATTGTAGCCCAACCCATATTAAATTGGAAACTCATATTGTAATACTTTATATTTTATATAATAAAATTTATATGGTTGAAATTATTTTCATTTGCACTTGATATTATTTAGTCTTGTAATTAACATATGTAACTTTGTGTTATAATATTAGATAAACATGCACATTTTATGACATTTTCTTCAAATTTAGTCGCAAAATCAGACTAATTAATTTATGGTGATTAATAATGAACACATAAAATCAATCTAAAACTACTAAATTAGTAGTTTATATTAATTAATGATGAACATGCATAAAATGAATATATGACTAAATCACTCGTTTTTATAATGAATATGAAAATACCAAAAAAAGATAAATGACTACTGTAAATGATAAAATTTTATTATTAAATGATGACTAAATTTTGCATGTATACGACTATTAGTAGCTAATTTACAACATCTTATGTTGAAAAATGTGCAACAAGAAATGATAAATTTAGAAAGTGCTAAAAATAGATCTACTAAAAATAGCATGTCTAAAAATAGCAATTTGGCCAATGAGCATTTTGGCCACTTTGGGTGAGAGGTGAGACTACTAAAAATAGAAACTTCTAAAAATAGCATTTCTGGGTTCCTTCCTATTTTTAACAGTCCCTGGTCTAACTATAGGAAGTAAAAATGAATTTGGTCTTAACAACAGTTTAAAATATTAATTATTTAATTCTCCATGAGTTAATTAGTTAAGGAAAAGCAAACTTGAATTCTTTGTGAGAACATGCAATTATTTCTCCACTAATTGGGGAATGTGTCCTTGATTTGTTCCACTGGTTGAGGAATTAAGGATGAGTTCTATATTGAGAGGATCAGTTGACTTAGTTTAACTTAGTCAAGTTTAGTTAGATTAATTTAACAAGTTGTTAAATTAATGAGAAATATTTTGTTGATGCTTGCATGCATGTGACAACTATTATTTTCAGATAACTGTGTATTCACTCATGGATAACTGATGCATGTCAGTTTTGTCAGAGACCCAGTTGAGATCAGATGTGGGACAATGTAATATCAGTTAGATGAATATTTTTCCTATAAAGGAAGCTTATCCATGATGAGGATTTATCTCCTTTAGGTTTGTGCAGTTATTTCCGAGGTCGATGTTATATGTGAGGTGAGAATCGCACAGGTTGCAGCTGGAGGACCCAGGAAAAACTGTGCATAGAAATAGGAGGCTTGGAGGGCATAGAGAAGGTTTGTGAGAAGCCTTTGACTACCTATGAGTAGCAGAGGGATTGTACTGAGAGTTGGATAGCTTCCAAGCTAAGGCTTTGTGTAATCCGGACATATTTCCACTTGTATGATAATACAGAGATGGGGTTTTAGGCTAGTGCTTTCTCTTGGTTATATCTTTTGTGTTATGTGTGATTGATTCCTTCTTATTAGTTATATGTGTTTTTATTGATTTTTCTCATGGTTGATTAAGCTTCCGCTAAATTGTTTGTAGAAGTAGATCAAGTGTTTTTCTTTAGTACATTGCATTACTAGGTGATCTATAGGTGGGAAATTTCTACATGGTATCAGAGCTAGCTTATTTGTAGAAAAAGTTCTACATGGTATCAAAGCTATCTGATTTGTAGGAAAAATTCTACAAAATTCTACATCTTATAACACGACCAACGTTTTGGTCATATTTCTTTGGTCATTAATTGGTTTTTTCGGGGATTCATATAGTAATATGTTTTGTTATATATTTGGTCATTAATTGCAACAATTAATGACTAAACCAATGAAAAATTAATGACCAAATTAATGACTAAATATACTATTAGATGGTAAAATTGAGGAAACCAATTAATGACTAAGCTAAAAATGACTAAAAGTTGGTCGCGTTATAAGATACTGTAAATTAGCTACTATTGGTCACTGACTGAAAAATGGTCGTTTATATGAAAATTTTAGTTGTTTTTTTAGTAACTAATTAGTCATTTTGTACTAGTGTTACTGCATTATGTTGTCCTCCCTACCCCCTAATGTCCTGTATCCTTTTCAACTCAGGGAGTTGAGTACAATGATGGGTATAATGACTGCATCCCCTATAGATGGTACATGAATGATTAGTCCATAGACTTGGGTTCTTGTTTTGCCTTTGTGGGTTATTACTGGTCGATCATTGGTTTTGATTCCGGTTAGGGTTTCCACTTACCAGCGATCGCAGGGGGTTGTTGTTGATTGTTGCCCCCCTATTCACGCTCTCCCTTTGGTTTTTTATTAGCAACATTAGCTGGTGTTGAAGCCTCGAAATTCGTTGCAACAACATGGGGGATAACCACCCGGTCCAGACCTTAAAAGCAACTCCTTTTCCGTTTGGTGTAGTGGATCCAATTGGGGATAATGGGACCAGTTTCCCAGTGAGGATAGATTTGATAATGTTGTTGGGGTGATATAAGATATAACAAAGAATGATTCAACTAAAAATGATATAATCTAAACAATAAACACATGCATCTATCTTATTCTAACATTATCTTACTATAAATATACCCAAGACTATTATAAGCTATGGGATCTAAAGAGATGCTTTAAAGCAACTGGTAATGAGATTATTCAACTGCTAAAAGAAATGAAATCGTGAATGATAATTGTTTTGGATAAATAGTTAAACAAAACAATTGAGAAAAACTTTATTTCATATAGTAATTGTTCATGTATTCAATAATGAATCAGAGTTGAAACATCATACAAAAGTGCAATAATGTAGAACTATAACTTTGATTTTCATACATAAGACAATAAAAAAACGAGTATTGCTAATGCATCAATAAAACATGATCATAAAAGCACCATATATGAAAGGTCCTACTCATGGGTTCAACAATATTGATCCACTTTTATCCAATCAAATACACTCTAAGAGTACAAAAGTGAAATTTCAGTAGAGTATGCTTTGATATTAAAAGAAAATAGATCATGTTCCAATAATTTCATCAAAACCTTCACAAAAATACAGAAGTGTAATGTCTTGCAAAGTGTTTTTGATAAAATCCTGGACCCCTTTCTAAATACATGAGAGGGGTTTAAATACTATAATACATGCCTCAAAAATAAATTAGTGCATAAAAACCTGAGGAGGTTTCAAACAACCTTCCTCAGAATAAGTGAAACAAAAACTAAAAATAAAAATAAATGATGACAAGCTTTTGCAAATTGAATGGTCCTATTCGGCTATTCGGACTTTGAGCTCGCAAATGTCTATCATTGGATTAACCTAGGGAGGTTGGTCAATTCTGGATCTCAATTGCCCCGTGAATACAATATCAGTGAGAGGTGGCACCATATTTTGAGCATAATTAGTTAAACAACATAGAGTCATCCAATGACTATGTGGTTTTACCAGAAACCACCAGTATGTTTCCCAATCGAGCTTAGATAGTTTCTTACTTGCTTTTGTAATTGTTTGGGAAATTTATTTCTACCATTCTTCCAAGTGTTTAACGTCCGGGAGGGCTTCTGGACTGCAGTTCCTGATAAGATTGGCAGTGTAGATATTTTCTTTGATAGCCTCAATGATGTTGTTTGTAGTATTGGCTGCTCTTGTTGCTGCCCCCTCTAGTTTTTTTCACTGTACATACCAATCAGTAAATAAAATGTCATTGTGGGACTCCTCGATCTTTGGTAGATAGACCTTCTTTCCTTCTTCAGATTCTTGCCAACAGATTAATTTTGTTATTCTTTTGTTTAGCTCTTCATATTCTAATCTTTGATCAATCACTTGATTGTTAAATTTGTTACTTGATTCACAATAAGGTTTGATCATTGGATTTCTTTGACAAAATATTTCCTGTTGATATACCAAAAGAGAATTTAAATTAAGTGCCTCTTTGATAAATTCATCTACTTGAGGACTTCCTTTGAATTTTTCCAATATATCTTGCATTTGGTGAATCTGTGTGTTCCTCACTACCATGTTTGTCTGATGTTGTATTGTCATTTGCTCAAAATTTTGTTGAAGTTGTACCAGTTGTATTTCCGCCCGCCTACTAGTGCTTTGTCTTTCTTTCTCGAGTTGTTGTTCAAGTAATTGAACTCTTTCTTCCTTTTCCTTCAGTAACAGTTGAACCTCTGTTGCCTTATCAGTTGTTGTAGTTGCATAAGCTTCTGCATATTGTTATAGCTTTGTGAGGTTGTCTGATGGATCCATGGGGGTGTCTCTCCACACTATCTCCATTGGCTCACTTTCAAGAATTGTTGTTGTCGATACATCTAATTTTCTTTTCTTTCTCTTCCTTTTTACTACAACGTTATGTGTAGGACTATAGAATATATCTAAGGGAAGTATTTCTACAACCTTAAAAAACATTTTAGAAGTTGGATGTGTCGGGATGACTTCAATGTCTTAAGTAGTTACAATTTCTCGTATTGCTGCTTCTGGATTTAGAATTTGTTGAGTGTGTTGTGGAGTCTGGAATCTAGACGTTTCTTCAAGAATAACCTCTATTTGGAGCTTTTTATTGAATTGCTCCCGCTCATGTTTCAGATTGATGATTGGGGTCTTTTATGTTCCAACCTATAGGGGACTAGTCTCCATGTCTTGTTCAGATGAGACCTTCTTGGTCATTTCTTCACGATCTTCTTCTGTATCCTGTTGAGGGTCTACCTTAGGGCTTCCTTCTTTATTCTTTGATTCATTTTTAGAGGCTATTCGGATGACTAAATTGCCTGACTTTGACCATGGCAGTAAACTTCTTAGCAACCTGGTTGGGGTCATATTGTCTACCTGGCAAGGTAGCTAGGTTTAGGGACGTTATGTTCTGTATTTCTTTAGATGCATGCATGAGATCATGCAATGCAAAAGCGCCACATTGTAATGGAAAGGTTGGCCAAATGGCTTTCTTCTGCTCCTTAAGGGTTTTGGTTATCCCATCACCCACTGTCTGATAAGTTATTTCTCATGCGAGTAGTTTATCTGGAACATAGTATGGGAGAACATGGGGAGCAGTTATACTCCCGAAAACTCTGATATAAGTGAACCATTCCTCACCAAACCATCTCGCCACCGTTAAAATGACTAACTTTTCTTCCTCTGAAATCATGGGGGCTTTCTTATGAAAAATGGTTTGATAAATAGGTAACATGACACCATGACAAATATTATAAAAATGGGAGCCAAATTGTGATTCCCACACTACTTTATGATAAACATGGATGGGTGTAGGATCTTTTAAAGTCCATTTCTAGCCCATGTTTGGAAAATTCGAGCAAAAACATATACCATCCATGACATAAGAACTCATGTAGAAGGGAGGGATAACCTTAGTGGAGACAATTCTATTATGCATGTATTCTCTAATGGCCATGGCTAGATTATTCAACAAAATGGCACTTCAATTCAAAATGGTAGCATTTATGATTGCATCAATCAAGGGAACCCATTCAATGGAAAATTTGGCGGTATCAGCTTTTCCGAATATCCTACACAACATTGTAGCTGCAAAATTGTATGAGGCTAATAGAGGTATGATGGGGTACTTATCAGTTTTCTCCCGTGTAAACTTGTTGGAGCCAGACCTCCAATTCTACATAACGTCCATTGGATCTTCATTCTCTTTGAAAAAATGCTCAATAAAATCTTCTTCATAGATCTTCTGTGCATGCAGCAAATGGGACATTTGGCTCAAATTGTCTATTTTGAATGATCCCATAATGTCTTGCATGGAGTTTCTGAACGTTCTATCTGAAACATCTACTTCATCAATAATCCATCTTACCATATCTTTGTATGGTAATATTTTTGGTCTTGTAGTGATCCTGTGTAGAAAAGAGCATGTTGCTTTGAAACAAGAAGAATAAGATGAAGTCGTGGCATCGACTGTTGCCTTAACTTCCACAGACCTTGGGGTTTCTCCATCTAGTAAATTGTACATCGCTTCGCAAGTTGTAGTTCTGCCATCTTTGTTACAAGTGGTATCAGAGAGTAGCGGTGGCATTTTTGACTTCTCAGGGGTAGTATCCTCTGCGGTCTTTGTTCCTTTCTTGACCATATCTATGAGCGTTGTGTTCTTTGAAAACTTCCTGTTATTTAGGCAAATGGAGAAGACATGATAAAAATACAAAGCGGTAAACGAAAGAACGATTAGCACATGAAATTCAGAAATCACATAAGGATGGAGCTTTTATTTCAAACATGAATAAGAAAGATATCTATCATCTCGAGTCATTAAACGAATAAATGCCTTTAAATCTCAATAACTATGCATTAAGGCTTACACAAGATTTTCGTTATGTCTTATCAAAATGCCGCATCACATATTTGAAATTGATATTTATGATTGGTTTGAATGTTTGTGTAATACCAATTTTTTGTGATTTCAGTGAATCACAATTCTAAAAAATCACAAATCGCAATTCTCAAGGATTATGAATAGAGAAATTTAAATTTGCTTTAATATTTTGCGATATGTGATACGGAGGATTATGATATGTTCGACCTGAATGTAGTTCTATAATAGTTTTAATATTTCGTCGGGTCCAGAGTACATCACATTTCACATTTTCTTGTAGTTCTTATGTTTGTGTTCTTTTAACAAATGTGATGCGATTGTGATAAAGACCTTTGAAGAATAGTTCAAACCTTTAAGTATTATATAAGCTAAGTGTTATTTATGGGTCTTTTACGAGGATTTTTCTTATCGCATCTCGTGGATCTGCCTCATGACTAACCCTTGTTATTATCAGATCCTGCGATTTGCGATAAAGCAGGAATGTGTTATTATGAAATGACTTGGTTTGATATCTTAGTTTATCCAAAGTTTTATCCCAAATGCTTTACAAAAGGCAAGATCTTATTTGCTAAAAAAAAATTGGAGAATTTTTAAAAGGGTCCCCATTTATTAATACAATATTAATTATTAAATCAATAAATGGGGCGGCGGGGGGCGGGGGGTGGTGGGGGGGGTTTGAGCAGTATAACAATTGGCGATTCACTGGAAGAACCAGTTATCTCTGATAGTTTTTTTAAACTTCTAACACTTCTAAAATAAAGATAGTTCAGAAAATATGAATGACATGAAATTTAAGATAAGAAACATTTATCTGAATAAGGAAACAAACTCACCTAATTATCATTCACTTGATATCCTCTTCAAAATAAAAATTCCTTTGTCTATATCAGTCTTTACTTGGTTTAAAGATAAAGTAGGGGGCTCTTGCAGATTATCTTTTAGATGTACTCATTTTCCACAGGTGGAGCCTCTACTACCATCAGGCGTCCATAGCCTCGATAGGGTTACCTTTTAACCATCAATGATTCAATATCCCTGTTGGGACTCAAAAATGTCATATTTTCATCCACCTTTTTCTTCACTATTCCTTACATTTCATCATCCCATTAACCTGTTATCATATCATTTTCATACATATATTTGGGTTTCACCTTCTTATTTTCCATTTTATTCATTTTTGTATTACAAGTGAATTTATGATTAAATATTATAAAATATACATATTTTTATATATATATCTCAAGAATATGTGAGTTTTGTGATGTGTAGGAAATATGTGAAGAATTAATATCTCCTCCACCATATTAAGGAGATAATTATGCAAGTCTATTCCTAAGGAGAAAATCATGGAGGATTTGGTTGGCATATCTTATCCAATTCCTAAGGAGAAGATAATGGAGGATTTGGTTGGCATATCTTATCCAAGATATGTGAGAGACTTATGGAGGATTCAAAGGGATCATATTTTGTAATAATGGGAAAGTAGTTAAAAATGCTTGAGAGATTTGTGGGATCATATCTTGTAATAATGAGAAATTAGTTGAGAGTGCTTGAGAGAATATTGGATATGTAATTATGAGAAGGTTATCTTCCTCATGTATATAAGAGAGTGCTCTCTCTTCATTTTAATAAGGAATGAATAATGAATGATGGAAAGAATTCTTAGTTTTTCATCTTTTATTGTTATGATTTCATGATTTGTAATTTAATTCTTGTAATATAATTTAAGATAGTTTTATTGTTGTGAGCTCACATATGTTGTTTGTCATTCAATTCTTCACATGTTGTATTGCTTTTCTTTTATGCAATTTCCTGCTTTCATAGTTAATGTTTCAATGCCTTCTTAGATTAATTTGATTCCAGTAATTTAGATTAAATTAGTTCCACACCACCATGTCACTTCATTTTCCCTATTATTCACCATTAATGGGTCTCATTTATATTTTCCAAATATTATTTATTTTTAAGCATTTTTAAGAGAAATTCTTGATTAAATATTAGAAAATAATATATTTTACTTCATATGTGGAAAGTAGATTGTTTTTGTGACATGTGTAGGTTCCAAGGAAGCTTCCAAGACACCTTTATGTGGCCTTGAATGATCAAATCTGAATTTTATAAGATAAGTCTCATGGAGAAAATCAAGGAGAAAGGAATTTGATAAGATAAGTCTCATGGAGAAAATCAAGGACAAAGGGATTTGATAAGATAAGCCTCATGGAGAAGATCATGATCTCATGGAGAAAATCAAGGACAAAGGGGGTTATGTGTCTAGATGGTTGAGAGATTTATGGAACTAAAGAGAGATTAGTGGATGATAATTATGAGTTTATTACTCATCCCATTGTATAAATAGGAGTACAATCTCCTCCATTTGTAATATTGGAGAATCTTCATTTGTAATCTTAGAGTTGGTTTGTAATGGAGATTTTGAAATAAAGGATCATATTTCAATTTTGCTTCTACATTTGAGTCTCCATTGAAGTGGTGTGCTTGTGGAGTTATGGAGGGCCCCCATGGCCTCACTTGCATGATTATTCACTTATTTTAGGTATAATTTATTTTATGTTTTTGTTTGAATTTAGCTTTAAAGTTTTGTTAAATGTTCTAATATTGGAAGAATCTTATTTGAAAGTGTTCTTGTAAGAGAACCGTAAGATCTCATACAATTATTAGATCTAGGTTTATTTCATTTCAACTTTTAATTTCTTATTAGATGTTCTAATGTTGGAAGAGATCTTGTAGAATATGTTCTTGTAGGAGAATCATAGATTTGAAACAATTGTTAGATCTAAGTTTGATCAGTTATTGAAAGAGATCTTAATGAATATGTTTTTGTAAGGGGACTTTAAGATCTTGGACAAATTAGGAATCTTTCTAGATCTATATATTTTAGATAAGCACTTCTAAGTTTAACTTCCTGGGTTGACATTAAATTAAGCTCTAATTTGCATATGCATTTTAGACCCATATGCAAATTAGAGCTTAATTTAATGTCAACCCGGGAAGGTAAACTTAGAAGTGCTTATCTAAAATATATAGATCTAGAAAGATTCCTAATTTAGTCAAGATCTTAAAGTCCCCTTACAAGAACATATTCATTAAGATCTGTTTCAATAACTAATCAAACTTAGATCTAACAATTGTTTGAGATCTATGATTCTCTTACAAGAACATATTCTACAAGATCTCTTCCAACATTAGAACATCTAATAAGAAATTAAAAGTTGAAATGAAATAAACCTAGATCTAATAATTGTATGAGATCTTATGGTTCTCTTACAAGAACACTTTCAAATAAGATTCTTCCAATATTAGAACATTTAACAAAACTTGAAAGCTGCAATCAAACAAAAACATAAAATAAATTATACCTAAAATAAGCAAATAAGCATGCAAGTGAGGCCATGGGGGCCCTCCATAACTCCACAAGCACACCACCTCAATGGAGACTCAAATGTAGAAGCAAAATTGAACTATGATCCTTTATTTCAAAATCTCCATTACAAACCAACTCTAAGATTACAAATGGAACTCTAAGATTACAAATGAAGATTCTCAGATTACAAATGGAGGAGATTGTACTCCAATTTATACAATGGGATGAGTAACAAACTCATAATGATCATCCACTAATCTCTCTTTAGTTCCATAAATCTCTCAACCATCTAGACACATAAACCCCTTTGTCCTTGATTTTCTCCATGAGATCAAATCCCTTTGTCCTTGATTTTCTCCATGAGATCATGATCTTCTCCATGAGGCTTATCTTATCAAATTCCTTTGTCCTTGATTTTCTCCATGAGACTTATCTTATCAAATTCGGATTTGATCATTCAAGGCCACATAAAGGTGTCTTGGAAGCTTCCTTGGAACCTACACATGTCACATAAACAATCCACTTCCATATATGAAGTAAAATATATTATTTTCTAATATTTAATCAAGAATTTCTCTCAAAAATGCTTAAAAATAAATAATATTTGGAAAATATAAATGAGAGGCATTAATGGTGAATAATAGGGAAAATGGAGTGACAAGGTGGTGAATAGTGAGTGATATAATGGAAGCATAGGTGAAAAATGTATGGTAATGAGTGATATTTGTATGACATTTTTGGAGCCCAACATACTCCCCAACTAAAGCTCTTGCATGTCCTCATGCAAGCTACTACAATGACTTATTTGATTTGATTTTTAGATGAACTTCCTTTTACAAGATGTTTGGTTCTTGTGTAACAACCATCTTTCATTCATGGACTTCCTTTTAATTTTGCACATCTTGAGTTAACTTTTTTTTTATTTTTTTTTATTTTCGCAAAGTATTTACATATTTTAATGATTGGTTCTTGTGTTACAATCATTATTTACTTTTTTGAGATCTCTTTTTAATGATTGGTTTTTGTGTTTACAATCATTATTTATTTTGTTGAGATCAATCATTTTAAGAAGTCATTTAATATGCTCATCATTTTGTAGTAGTTTTTATTGTGGGAAGACTATGCAGGTTAAGATGTAATATGAATGAGGAAAAAGAATGAAGTGTGAAATTCCCCCCTCCCCAACTAATGGTTTTTGACAATTTTTAATGAGAAAGAAAATAGTGAAATAGTGGAATATTTTCCAAATATCATCATTTTAGCATCTAAAAAGAATTCCAAGATTAAAGGTTAGAAAAAATCATACCTTACTTACCTAAAGAAGTGGATGAATCATGCATGTTTAGCTGTTGCAATTCTGTTTTGAAGCTTCTTCTGCAAGTTGTGGATGAAAGATGGATTTGTATTGTCGTATCTGCTACTGGATCCTCTACTGGATAGTCTGATGAATCTGATGAGTCTGCTAAATATGTCTCAAAATGTATAAGGCTTGGAAGGTATATAAAATATAGAAATTACATTTTCCTCCCTCCAACCTTATTTATTGACTTGTTCTCAAGTCATGACAAACTGAAAAGAAATGAAAGAAAATCTGCTTCCTCTACTACAAAATATGGGTCTTCAAATCTTCAACGCTCGATGGCACAAATATTACTATGTGAATAAATGTGTCGGTGTCGAACATAGCAAGAAGTTGTTGACTTAGTGGCCGTTATGAATGCCCCTAGCCAACACAAGAGCTCCCAACATTGATTCCAATGGGAGTCAGGATGCCTAACACATCTTTGTAGGTACGAATAAATTTTTCGTGGTCGAGTCACCTACAAGATCCAACGAACAAGGGATATTAATGTACTCCCATTGCTCATTGGCAAGAGTACTTGCCATTAAGGCATGCAAGCTTCTAGGTGTTTTTACAAAGTTAATTAGACTCTGGGACTTTGACTCAATGATATCCATAGAAGCAGGGTTTTATTTGTGGAAATGAAGGGGAATGGTAATGACATGGAAAATGACAATAAGCTTGTAAGGAATGGATGTAAGGAAATGCATGGTGTATGAATAAGAACTTTTGCTGTAAAAAATGAATATGGAAATGTCATGCTTTATGGATTCACAATTGGTGGAATTCAAAATCTGTTTCAAGAAGGGAGGTGCAACGTAGTGGTTGTAGAGTTGGATTTGGCTTTAGAATTTTTCATGAATTTAGTCTTTGGAAGACCAATTGTCGTCACAATGTAATCTCCTTATGATCACTTAATTATCCTGTAACCTATAAAAAAACTTGGCATAAAGAAAACATAAGTGTGTTCTAGAATAAATGGCCAGTTCATTCATGATTCTTACGCAAAAATTTCATACCAAATAAAACATATTAAGGACAATCAAAGTGTTGAAATTGACTTAATCATGATATTAAAATCAATCCATTCTTAAAAATAACCATGAAAAGTAATACTCCCTCTTTGTGTGAGATGAAATATGCTTGGCAAAAAGATTGGCATTAGAAAGATCTGTTGTGTTCTGCATATTAGTATGTGATATAAAAGCATTCAACATGAATATTTAATGCCAACTTGAAGCTATTGAAACAAGATAATCATCATTTATAGAGTCTTCCAAATGTTTGAAATTTGTTTCCAAGTGTTCCATTATTTATTTCGAAACCTGCATGAATTTTGCGAGATTTTTT